>KK122231.1:38995-58795 GCA_000611955.2 Stegodyphus mimosarum
ACGGAAGTTTATTTTACAGTGCAGTGTAACGATCGGTTTGGTTTATTTACTTATGGCTACGCACTCGAGAGCTATCTGCCTAAGGGGAGAGATGCCTTCGTAGAAGACTTTTTAAGGGAAAATGGCTCATATACACGTTGCGAATGGAGAAAACCACGAAAGCGCTCGTGCAGCCAGCCCGTTCGTCGGGATTCAAGCTCCGGACCGAACTACCAGTGTACAGCGCCTTTATCACTCGGCCGCTGGTGGGTCTCGCAGTATAATATATTAAATGCTTACACACTACTTTATCAGTAGTATGTTTATTCTTCCATTTCCTATTCCATTTAATTCAGAAAATATTATTAAAATTAAAGTATTTTCGAAGAAACAAATATGAAAAACCTCACTGTTTGAAAAAAAAAAAAAACAAGGAGAGTTTCAAAAAAGTACGGAAACTAAATTTTTCCAACCCCACTCAAAGCTGCATTTCCATTATTTTCTATTATTTTTAACTTTAATTACTATTATTTAAAATTTTTAAATTTTATTATAAATTTTCTATATTTTGATATAATGTCAAGATAATGATAAATTTAATTAATATAATGATAAAATTAATTTTTAATTAAATCCTAAAGTTAATCAGATTATTTTTTATTCTCCTTTTAATTAGCTGCTTGCGCAATCTGCTTTTGGAGCGCATGTATTCGGTTTGGCAAGTTACGTATGTTAATTTTTAAAAACTTCTGTAAAATTGCCTAATTAATAACTTTTATCAATTTTGTTTCAGATGTGGAGCGCAGAGCTTGTTTCATAATCTGCAAAAATTTCGAAAGTTTACAACTGATACACTTTTGGATATTTAAATTAAAAATAATGGACATGAAAAGTTCGAATTAATTTAATCATTTTTTGAAAAATCACCCAAAATCATTAAATTATGCAAAAAATTCGATATAAACTTCATGTCAAGATTTTTCCGCTCCATCCGATGCTGCAAATAATAAAATTCTAAGATTTTTAATTTTTTTGTTCAGCGAAAAAGTGCAAAAAACCAATAAAAAATCGTTTCTACATTAAGAAACCGAAATCGACTTTTGTAAAATTCGCCACAAAGATGCACAACTTCATCATCCGGACAACAATCGTCCTAAATTTTGGGCGGTCTATTCATTTGTGCGCTATGCGACAATATTTAAGGATTCTATATTTTATACTTAGAATCTAAGAAACTATTTTTATTTGGGTTTCTTAATAAAATACATAGTTTATTTACATTCCGTTTGAACTATAACATCTTTCCTTTATTTTCCTACTATAATAAATAATATGTAAATAAATAATGTAAACTTATATAAAATAATAATAAATTATTCGTTAATTGTATATTTAAAACGTTCAATTGTATATTAAAAGCGTTGAAAACCTTTTCATAAATTCGCAAACCCAGTTTTACTTGGCTAGAAAGAAAAAGAAGAGATCCGGATAATTGGAGTCTGTATGAATGGGGATCTATTCTATTAAGAAAATAGGAAATACAAATTATTCAAGATTAAAGTCAAAGTTATGTGACCATTAAAATTCAAATGAAAACATCGAGTTCTTAGCAAATGGTTTAAACAAAATTATATACAGCTCTACAATAAGTCAGCTTAGCTTGGAATCGGCTTGCCTTAGCAAATTCAACTATCTACTCACCTTTCTAATCCATAACAATATGTCAAAGACTTAAGTATATTATAAATATTGCACACCGTTCAATCTTTAACCAAATGTTCGATGCTTGTTCTTTTCATAATATTGTTTGATATATGTCCTATTAATAAACTTTAAAAATATTTTTCCGTCTTTACTTTCTCATGTCTAAATATTTACCGAAAAAAAAACTATAAATTTCTCATTACTTTGAATCTAATAGGAAATCGTACTTATAATATCATATTTCAAATCACTCTGATATAGTTATTGCTTATATCGATTTAAAAGCATTTATTTAGCACTTCAAAGATTCTAACACATATTATTTGTGTTTATGTTGTCTGTGTCCTTCACCCTTTGTTTTAGTGTCATGTATTCTATTTTATGCAGGATGACTAACTTTCTAGCCTTCTAAACACGTCTATAAAGTTGCAAACTGCTCAATGAAAACATTTTGTTTGTTTCAAAAGGAAAAGGTGTGGATGGACGAGGGACTAAATTGGTAATGCAAGGGTAAGAAGAAGTGGGAACTTCGGGGCATTCAGGGCTGTAAGACTTACCGCTGCCCCGAAGATAGTTGGACATATACATCAGAAATTTCTTCTAGACTACTATTACAGGAGAAGAACAAATTAGTGGAAGAATCAGAACTACAACAGGAGTCGTCATTACTTGTTGGTTCTAGGGCAGATATCGTAGGTAGAGCAAAAGGCCTGCGGCAGAGTGGGGAGTAGCGAGAAGTGGGGCTTCTGGTACCATCAGGAGAGGTTCTGGAAACTTCGTTGTTCCGAAATCTGGTGTAATTCGGCCTCTCTTGACCAGTGATGTCGTCCAAAGTAAGACGTCTCGTCGGTGTAGATGGCCTACTGCTTATATGAAGACTTGCCGGTCGTTGACTGACATCTTGTTTGGGCTCTTGCTCAGTTTTATCTGGCAGAGGCCTATCGTAACGAGTGTCACTCTGGTGGCGGGTGTAAGTGTACCTACGAGGTGTGCTATCATCCCGAAGCCCCACAGATTCCTTACTATTCCCCACCTCTTTTTCTTTTGGTTCTAACTCTATATCAGTATTCGATACTTGCCTGGAAGAATTCCTTGAAGTCTCGTTGGCTGGCTCGTCCAGACTAGTTGTACCGCTTAGACGTCTCCTGCTTCTGGAACTTTCAGAATTTCCCACAGTTTCTGGAACATGAGTGGATTCAGTCTGATCCGCTGGAGTGGCCCGAGTAGATTCGGCATTACTTTCCCTTCTCGGTAAAACATTCGAAGACGTTTCAGGAGGAGAAACGGTTGGTGTTGTCGAAGAACTAGCTTGTTGATTTGCCTTTTTTTGACGATCAATATCATCCTCGCTTTGTTGTCGAGACGTTTGCCTCTTAGGCTGGGTTGCAACAGGCGCAACAACAATAGGTGTATTTGCTGGTGGAGTAGTTGCTTTTTCTTTGTCAGATGTCAACTGTTTTTGCTTTACTTCGTTTTGGTGAAGCCTTTCCATGATTTTTGGTGAATCCACAAGCCGTACTACTCCACTCAAAGGACCTTTAGTGGCATCGTCAACATAAAAAATTTTCTCCCTTTGTTGCTGTTCGTCGGCAAATCTTACAGTCCTTCCTTGATGGGGCTCGGGATCACATTCCTCGTAATCACGAGGGTATCGATTTCTGTGACTATACTCATCGGCATTGCTATCCCGCCACCGAGAGCTCAAAGAATTATCTTCTCTAGAATAACGGTTCGAAACTCGATCCTGATAATCATAATCTCGAGATCTCTCACTGTACCTGCGATAACCATCCGTTTCGCGGCGGCCGCGACTTAGTAATGGTGAAGTAGGTCGCCCACTGTCTCTGTCACTATCCATTCGCTGGTTAATGTCCGAAAACGAACGATTGTCACATCTATGGGCGAACTGGGCCGCTAATCTGTGATCACTTTGGCTTCTCATCAGTGCATTTGAAGGCGGCATGAGAGATTGCTGAGTAGGTATAGGATTCATCGGTGCATTAATTTTTAATTCACCGAAATCTGCAATGTTGCGATGCAAGACATCAGGATCAGCACGGGGTTGGAATTTTATTCTCCTTGAAAAGTCCGTACCATCTGGGTCGAAAGTGCGCAGAAAATCGAGCATTTTTAGAAAGATTTGCTTATATTCCAAAAGCTCCAAATCGGACCATTCGAAATCATCTTTAATATATTTATCTACCAAGTCACAATTGCTCGTAATGTTTGAAACTTCGATTTCTAAATCTTCTTTGAGTTTGGTTATTGCTTTCATCTCTGTTTGTGTGTATATTTCTAAATCATGCTTCAGCTTATCTTCCGTGACTTTAAGGTCCTTAGAATACCTACGAACTATGTCTTCGATCTCTTCTTTCACCTGATTACAATTAAACTGCAACTTTTCTGCGTTCTTTTTTGTTTGGGTCAGTGCCTCTGACAATCTGTGTAAACCTCTCCTAACCTGATTGTTGATTCTATTTATTTCTCTACGCAATATATCTATATGAGCTTCCTTGCAGTCGGGACATATTTTCTTTTCACAATGAGCGCATTTTTCGACGTTTGCTTTTTCACTGCAGACACTACAGCGTTCCATCATGGATGGAGGGGGTTCTGGTTCTTCACCAGTGATATCTCTGTGAAGTTCAAGGAACCTCATAAGTGTTACATTTGTTGGAAACTGTTGGATACCTTGGTATGGTATACGATGTTCAGCCCGACATTCTGGGCACTTAATTTGTCGACGCGCATAGTCTATGAGGCCCTCTAAGCAGGGTTCCATACAAAACGTGTGCTGGCATGGTAACAGTTTAGGATTTCGATACCGGTCCAAGCAGATAGCGCAGGTTAGAAGCTGGTCCAGCTGACTCCAAGCGGATGCCATTGTAAATTCTTATAGTCTGTGACTGCAGCACTGTGATAAAGTTTTATTATTGAATTTTTTTATGACTGTAATATTAAACTATTGTTTACAGTTTCGACAATAACAGTGACATAAATAATTCAACAATAAACATTTTCTGATCAATATTAAAATAATTATTCTATTATATTATTACATGCCTACGCACTTCCGGTAACTGTTCACACCATCATCACTATGCGTAAGAGAAAAAGTAATCTTGCGCAAAAAAAGTTTCAGAAAATGTCTCTACAAAATTGCTCTCTAAATGGAAAAATCTTTTGCATAACGTTAGTATCACACAAGTTTGTTATAAGTGATGCAAGTTATTTCGAAGCATTAGTTGACTCTCAAAAAACGTTGGGTTAAGTTTAAAAAGCAGATGAAAACAAGCATTTACGATACTCCAGAACATCTTCTTCAAATCGTCACTTATTCTCGAATAAGGGATAGTTAATCAAGTCCTCATGGTACGAAGTGGCACAATATTCTGCTTTCCCATATTTCCATTAATCGCTTGGCACATGAGTTCGGGACCACTTGAAAACCATCATGATTTTAGAGACTTATAATCTTTTTCTTTTCCTTATATTGAGCTTTCAGGCCATAAAATCTGAAAAGAGAAATTAAGATTATTATTAAGAGAAAAATAATTTTTTAGCATACAATTATGAATATAAACTTTAATTAAGTCATATATTACTGCAAAAGTGAGAAAATCAGGTTTTATGCAGATTATTTAGCTAGGTATCGACTTTTTAAATATCGATGAAATTTTAAAATAAGTCAATGATGATCAAGGGATTGACTGGAGGTCAACAATCGAATATGCATCAGCAATTGATCAGCAGAATGAAGATCCTATTGATCAAACTAATTACTAGTAATATTGATAATTAATAGTTTATTGATATAAAGCTATATCATGTAATAAGGAAGAAATCATGTAAAATAAAGGGGGAAATATATAAAAGTTATTTAATATATTTCTAAATCAATAATATTTTTTAAAAATATGTAAATTTTTTATACCATAGGTGCAATATAAACATGCAAAACACTAGAACATAAAAGAAAGTACAAGTACGGAAAGCGCAAAGCTTCCCCAGAAAGATATATTACTGTACACAAGCCACTTGCAGAATTTAATGTTTGCGTTCAAGACATTGAAAATCTGAGTGCGCAATATGGCACACTCAGTGATGCACTTTGATTTTGATATTGTGATTTCAAGAAGAGTTTACTGGATTGAAGAAGGATGTTCAAGACAAGTCTTATATAAAACACATGAGTACATTAAGTTTGGGAATTTAAAAGCTATCTTAGAGAAGTATCCCAAAATAAAAATTATTACAGAATCAACATTCCTGACTTTTTCCTCTTCTTACCTAGTAGAAGCGCGTCTTAGTTAAATAAATAATTTACTGTTGAAAGCAAGAAAGAGGTTGAATATTTTTGAACGAGATGATACCATCATCTAGTTCAAATTTAAGCAATAGTTAAGCAATTTTATGCCAAATATTGAAGGAACTGAATCAAAACATCAGGTCGTCACATTCATTAACATCGAACATTTTTGCGATTAATAGAGTATGATTTTATTTCTGAAAGTTTGTTTACGTGCAAAAAAAAATAAACCTAAAATCTAATAAACTTTTCTCCAAAAAACTTTTGTTCATATTCTTAATCTCATTATGTGCAATTATTTGTATTACGATTATGCTGCATGCTGTATTCAAAAAAGAAAAAAAAAAAAAAGTAGGCGCTGATGAAACTAAACCAGTCTTTTAAAAAGGGTCGATGCAAGGAAAAGTTTGGGAATCTTCGACTGACATTAACATTTTGTACAATGCCGTAGCCAAAGTGGAGCCGGGGAGGACATCTGTACCCGGGCGCAGCATCCAGGGGGCACCAGACTAATGTAGCGAAATTTTAGAATTAAATATTTTCCATGCTTGACAAACAGGAGGAGGCGAAAAATCTTCAGCTGTCCCCGGGTGCTGAAACCCTAGCTATATAGCTCTGATTTCGGGAAGGAGGGACGAGGAGTCTACTCGAAAAGAAATAATAACGCCAACAAAAAAAAATTAGATAGTAATTACACAAGCATTACATTATGCATTTTGAGGTATAATTTAATTATTTGCAGATTAAATTAACCGATTCGTTAAAGTTCGAAAAATAGTTTCACATCTCTCAGTAGTTAAGCTGCATATTACCAAGGTCAATGGTCTCAAACTCGTCGCCCACGAATACACATCAATCATGTATTTGCTGCAAATACGGCTCTTATAAATTAGAGACAAACAGATATAGACCTTGTTTATGTGGGTCAATGCTACTGAAATTAAAAAAAAAATCTGAAAGGTTTCAGATTTTAAATTATATCCAAAGGGGCGTTTTTTTAACATTTTGTGTGTTACCTTTATTTATTAAATATCATGTTCTTCGCACTTAAACCATAAAATTCAGTTCAAGAGCAACATCGTAAAATAATTTTAAAATGAACATAACTTTAGAATTTCCGATACACAGTCTGGCGCGCTGGAGGCAACGAAATTAATAGTCCTTCCGGGCAAATTGCCCCTTTGGACTAGAAAAATGAATAAAAGGCGAGGGAAGGTTCCGTCTTTTTCACTATATGCTTTTATGCCAGGCCACGTGACTAAGGTAAGGTAAGAGAATCGTTGGCATAGTCAGTAAATTTAGTTTGCTAGCCGAAACTAGTGGTGTTTCAGTATTTCGGAATTTCCGGTTTGCCCGTCAAGGTTAAAAGATCAAGTTTCATGTGTGCTATTAATTATAAAATTCTATTTCCTGTAATGAATGTTTTTAATTATTGCATATGGACAGCCGGTAAGAGAAACGGTTTTATAATTAAACTTAACTTTAATTTAAATTAACTTTAAATATTTTTTAAATCAAAGTTGTAAGTTTTTATTACATTGAAAAAAAAAATCACAACTGTTTCGAAAGTGTTTATGCCTCTCCTTGCGTATCGTCGTTGTCAAACCAATATCTGCTATGTGTACTTTTTAGAGATTTCGACATTTTGACTGTTATGACTAGTTTACTAACCAAATTTTCGTATAAAAAGACTGCTATGTGACTCTAAGCATTATACGGTGAACTGTGGTCTCTAAAAAAAATATGCTATGTGCATCAGCCAGAATATTGTCAAATAAAAACTGCTATGTGACAAACGTGCACATAGCAGATACTGGTTTGACAACGACGATATGATAAATTATCTCAAGATTTAAACAAGGTTAAAAAGTTCCCTTCACAAATGCAAATTTAATTCCTTCTTTTGAATCCCAAACAAATCTTTTGTTGACCCGTTTACTGATTTTAAATACCGAAAAGCTTCTGTGGGATCTTTTATAGAAAATCAAGACAAGGATTCTTGTTTAGAATTCTTTAAGAGTTATGACTCAGTTTTCTTTAAATCGGATCTGATTTTTTCAGTAGAATTCTTTATTTGATTCTATACAAGATTCTGTACGTGACAGCGGCCCACCAGCAGCCGAGCAGTAAAGTCGCTGGGTATTAGTATTTTAGTTCAGGGTTCGAAAGAGCTGACTGCATGGGCGTTTTCATGGTTTTCCCCATGTGTAATGTGATATGAGCCAGTTCCTTGCAGAGAATCCTCCACGAAGACATTCCATCTCTTGGGCAGATAGCCCTCAAGTGCTTTATCATAATAAAAATAAATCAAATAAAGCTGTACACGGCAACTTTAGAAACTCTATTATTATGGCTTCTTCACACATTATTATGGCTTCTTCACACATTATTATGGATTCTTCACATATATCGTTATAAAATCTTTTTTTAATAGAACTCTAGAATATATTTTGGTAAGTGTGGACCTGCCTTCGGTTTCACTAATTTCATTAAGGAAAACTGACTTTTGGAGGGTTATGATATTACATATATTAACCTAAAATATAAATTTCGGAAAATTTTACTAAACGGTATCATGGTAAAATATTTCCTAGTCTGAAAGCCTGTCTTATTTGATGCATATTTTAAAACTATTATCATTCGTCTACAGCTAACCACGTCTCTTATATATAGTCACGTGGTGTATCTAATACTATTCGTGTATGATCGTTCACTACTGTTGTAGAGGATACTATTATATAGTCGTAAAATATGTCAGGACTGAGTGTTCGGTGCATATTCTTGGCAAACATCTTCGTGACAGCTTAAAGCCTGATCTTGAACAGGGAGCTGAATGCAGCTATGTTCTCTAGTAGAATATGGTGATTAAGCGGTAGAAGAACTGCACTTGAAAGGGATTTAAAAATCCTCTTTTATTAAATCACAATTATTTACAACCACTTCCCAACTCGGGAGGGATACAGAAAGTAGAGACCGCACTTGGGTCTAAAATAAACAATCAAATAATTTTAAACTAAAGCTAAATTGAAATTAAATTAGTCGTTGCTCACAGAGCTAAAACGCGAGGTTGGCCTCTAAACTAAATGGTGCGTAGCAAGATTTAACTAATACTGACGCACTTGGAATTACTTCAATAAGCAATCACGTAAAAGCGCTATGGCTTAGAATTTAAATGCTAGCTAGTCAGGAGACGTCGAATAGAGTGACCGTGGTCTGAGACTAAAAGCTCTTCACACTGAGAGGTTCCTACCTCTCGCTTAAATATAACTTGGCTCCACTTCAAATTAGCATAAAGCTGAAACGCGCGCTTCTTCTAACGGGAAGTTGAAATGAGAACAGATAGAAAAGTATAAATTAAAATAAAACTTTGTTAGTTTAACTAAAACCTTACAAATATACTCTTATAAAGTCGCATATAGCAGTGGTCTCAAACTGGAAACTAAAAGCGAATGCATTTTAATTATGTAAATATCGTTGCAAATAGGGTGTCGCAAAGATTTTAAGATTTTAGTTCTTTGAACTCTGAGTTTACATTATTTTCATAACGTTTAAAAACGAACGTGAGTAACTCAGTAGAAAATCAATTACTAAAGTTAATTAATTTACGCTGAGAATTAAATCTTACTCAAAGTTTTGAAGATACAGATTTGATCGATTATTATTCGTACGTACTGATAAATGAAAACTCTCAGCTATGATTTCTTCCACTAAGAATCATCGCTTGTTTGTTAATACATTTATATGGAAACAGCTTTCTTCCGTAGTTAGAAATAAATAAGAAAAGAACCCGATTGACCAATGAACATCTAAAATCCGTGTTAAAGATAATTTCTAATAATTTCTCTCGAAGGCTACACATTTTACCGATGAAACGCTAAAATCTCTCAGGATGTAGTACCCAATAAAGAAGTTCATAATAATTTACATACAAACATATGCATTTTTATGTTTATGTCGAAGAAAAATTTAATATATTATAAAGTAACATCAACTCTGGAAAGTGAAAAATATACAATGCCCTCGCCGAGACTCGAACTTATGACCTCCCGAATCCGCGTCAAATGTGCTTTCAGTTACATCACGCAGTTTCAGTTTAAGACCACTGGTATGCAGTACACTAACATATAGTCATGAAATATACTCGTATATAGTCGTATATAATATACTATAGTAATTAATCATGAAAAATACTTGTATATAATTGTGTAGTCTGTCTAAAATATCTTCTCACTGCATTCTGTGGTACTTAAAACCAAATGGCCATGATAAAGGATAATTTCATCCCACGTCAATTAAACAAACATAAAGGGATGATTCAAATGTTCAGAATAAAACCAGACGACTTCTGTTGCTACTAGCTAAATAAGTTGCTATTGCTTTTACCTCTGCAATGCATGTCAGCTGCAAAATTCAAGCCAACCACCACGCAATCTCATTAATCGCATCTCAGTGAGTAATCGCCGTTTCAGAACGCCTGGCAAGAGACATTTTGGCAAAGATAAGTTGTTCGGTTAATTGAGAAGTTGAGAAATGGAAGACGTTCCGAGTAGATTACACAAGAATTCAAAAGAAGTTAGTGTCTGGATGTTAATGAACTGCCGCAAAATGGACGACATGGAAAGGTCAATGTCAAGCTGAACATGGCAGACCATCCCCTTCACACTTCGGAAGACACCGTGTGGTTTGAAACAAAGCTATCGTATTATGATCAACGTTCTGAATGACGAAAACAGCTGAGTTTCTATTTTAGTAGCTAGATTTTGGCAGCTAAGAATATTTTTAAATTTCGGTGATTGTTCCACTGCACAGTGTTGCTACTTATTACTCAAACGTTTTATCTAAACTACTATTAAGCTGAACAAATTCAAAACTGGTGATGCATGATATACATTCTGCATTATTGATCCAGTACAACGTACGATGCATTGATGTGTTCTACGTTATTTGTCCAATACTATGGATGATACATTTATGTATTCTGCATTGCTTGTCCAGAACAATGGATGATGCATTGGATAGAACTGAGTTCGAAAGTCATTCGTTTTCATCAAAACTCAATTTACAAGGACTACAAAAAAAAATTCGCTTTTAAAATGCCAAACCAGAATAAATATTACTTCACTATCTAACAGAAGAAAATTACATTAAAGCCTCACCCCGATTCAGATAAGTTAGCAACTTAAATTCCAGCAATTCCATCTGAAGATAATGCCTTCAAAAATTTTTATTATTACGACGGATGTTTGAAATTTTAGGAATTTAATTATAAATTTTTATTTCGTCAATTATCATCAATCTTACGTCAGTCTTTTTCAACATAATCTTTATTTAATTAAATACGCTTATCCTAACGAAAAGTTTATTTTTAAGCCGTTTTCAAAGAACGTTTTCGTTGTGCTCTCAATTCCACCTATTTACGACATGGTTAAATTCTCATATCAAACACCCCGTCTCACAAATGTGGGAAGAATAATACTCCTGAGTAGGTACTAAATACTCCTCGCAGACGTTAAATAATTTCTGAAGTTTTCATAGCATATCCTCTTTCCATATAAAGAAAATGATTGCTCTTCACATATTGGATGGTTGCGAAAACAGTGCTAGAAAAACGTGTTTGAATTGATCAAACAACTGGATCGGATTAAACAATATTGCACGAGATAGCTGCATAAACATGTCAAGACTTGTCTTTCACCTATAAAAAGGTCAGTTTCTAGAACTTTGAACATTTTATATCTTGGAGATGCTTTGCTTTTAAAATTAAATAGAAAAAATAGCAGCTTTCAAGTATTATTAATTTTGAAAAAAAATACTATGGATCCTAGAGCGTTCAGTCATAGGAGCCTCTTCTTCAGGAAGAAAAATATTTCATACTTAAGTGTTAATGGAACTACCTCAATAGAAGACGCCAAAATTTTTAAAATGTGCTAAATTCTGACATCCTTTCCTGACGCGTTCCTTTGATGAATTAAAAATATTAATTTATAGCCAATTCTTGGTATGCTTTCGTCCTGGACTCAGTTTTAAAATGTGGGCTGGCAAGATTTGTCTGCAACAGAAGAAACTACGGAAAAATTTCTGCAGGAATATTTTGCCCCAGAATTATTGAAAGCAACAGTTGTTTTTAAACATGTTCTTCAAGTAATTACCACAGAAGTTTTCCACCAGAACAAAAAGAAGAATAACCACATTCTAGGAGGTGTATTTTTCGAGATAAATACGTAAAAGGTGTATGCAATATTTTTAATCATTTCATTACAATTCTTTTTCTTTTGTCAAATATCGCCCAACACTCCCAAGGTGCTTGCGCTAATACCTAAGTACAGTAAACCGTTGCTGAACTCGGAGATTACGTCATTAATACATTGTGGGTGCGGTAAAATCGCGTTTTTACAAACTTAACTTCCTGTGGACAAAATGTTTTCTGTAAACGAAAGAAATGAAGCAAATGTTCATTGAAAGGATTTTTATTACTGCTTAATAAATACGTGACGCAATTATTCCTTAAAGACGCTGGTGATTTTTTCCTGTGTGGTACAATGACTGAGGCAACACTTGTGGTAAGACCGCAGAGTTTCTCGCAAAATGTCTTTTTCTTTTATTTGGGTCAATCTCCATTGCAAAATAAGTTTTTGTGCCATTTTTAACAATTCGTTTAACTTCTTGTAAGTTAAAGGCGCTTTATCTTCTTCACTTTCATGCCTCTCTTCCTGGTGTTATAAGATCATCTAATTCTTCATTCGTCATTTCTTGGTTGTCCAATTCTTGATTAATTCTTTTAACTTCTCCTTGTTCCATCTCTGATAATCTTCCGCGTAATCTTGTAATTTGTTCAATTTCTTTGGCTTTATTTTGCGTTGATAGATATTTATTAAAATTGTTGATAACTTTTGGTCAGAGCTGATGCCAACAAACATTCGATTCTGAGGAAAGAAAGTTGAACCGCGTATGAATGAAATTCTAGCGTTGGGCAGATTAAATAAAAGCAATGAAGATATGTAACATCGCGCTCCGCAAATCCGCCCTCGACGAAGGTTTACTGTACTAAACGTTTTTGCAAAAATGGGAGGAGAAGCAACTATATTTATACAGAAATCAGTGTACTAAGGAAAAGGAAATCATCATAGAGCCATCTCTCTAGCTAAACAGCATTGAAACTTGTAAAACTAAACTTTTTCACGCGTGCAGGTCTCATTGATGTTAGAAAAATCCATGGTTCAAATGCTGGTGAAAGCATATTTGATGTCCAGCTCCGAGAAACTAAGTTAATCAAAGTTACCAGTTACCTACATTATAAATTATATCCATTAAAGGTATTAAACAAGTCTGATGTATTATTAAAAATGAAATATATTGCTTTTTAAATTGCTGTTTGATAAGCAATGTACAATTTGAACTTGAAAAATGAAGTATGGTAATTATGCCACGTCGGATGGCACTATTTTTTATAACTTGCTATCTGGCAGGCAGTTGAAAGATAAATTATTGGTCTCGTGTAGTGGTGACACTTGGAAGATATATTTCTTGATTGCATGATGCAACGTACAGTAAATTGACGTAATAACCCCATTATTAAGAAAACTCCTCTAATGCCTCTTAATGCTTTTCATCTTAGCAATAATTTCAATGTATGAAAAATAAATTTTAAAAATTGTATCAAATAAACACTTTTAACATATATTTATCTTCAAAGAAAGTATTGAAATTAAAACAATTTGTATTATAAGACTTTAAGAATCATGGTAGCTTAGAGTTGTTGATGTTATTCATAACAGTTTCGATATATAAATGGTGATCTATTTGGCTAAATATCCTTAGGTTGATTAAAAGTTTTAGTGCTTAATAACATTTGTTACTTCCGTAAAAAAGTATCTGTCAGTGGTAAAGGATTTCATATTTATCACAACAAATCTTTCAAATTTTTCAGCACAAATCTTTAATAGGCATTATTTTATACGTTTCATTCGTATTCCGTACGGAAGCTAAGTTTTGAAGACAAAGATAAAAACTCTATTTCCTCGTAAGAAGGTCCGATACAAAAACGAAGTTGTTGCCACTCCCCAGACGATAGTATTTTTCACTTATCTTAGAATTTGCAAGCAGGAAGCACAATTCTGTACATGTTAGCAGCCTATAATTTTACATGACCACACTTTCAGATCTGATCTTTTCTGTAACTGATTAGCAAACCAAGTGAATAAAAAGCAATAAGAGTAGTTCTTAAAAATACTTTTCCTACTTTGTAGTCTGAGTTATTTAAATAAAATGTATTTAAATCATGAGATGTCTAATTAGGAATACTAAATATTTTTATGAAATGACAGTAGCTGGATTCATTAAAATCGTTACATACTTTTTGTATAATAACTATTTGAGGAGGTTAGTTTTCAAAGAAATTATGTAGCGAATATTAAAAAAAAATGTACGGCAATCCCTAACATTATATCGGAAATTCTAAACATAGGTTATTCTATAATATTTTGTTATTTTGCTGTTTCATTTTTTTGTAACGTAAGTGCGAAGAAAGCATTTCTTGATAATAAAGTTAAAACAGAAAGAAAACAAAAATGGTTTAGCAGGAGTGAGCCCAAGACCAGGCTGTGACACGAAATGCTGAGTGAGAGTTTAATTCTTAAATAAGCTTCTGGTGCTAAATTCTGAAACCTTTCAGATTTCCTTTATTTATTTTAAATTTTCCTGGCTTGGTATTATTAGCCCAAAGTGGCAATTCGCTCAGAAGGGCTATTAATTTCGTTTTGGCATTTTGCGTCAGTTCACTACACATATCGGTTCACTTTTCAAATCGTTGCCACCAAGTATTAGAGCTCTGCATTATATTTAAAGAAATTAAATAAAGAGGAATCTGCATGAATGGGTGTATGTTTCTCGCACTGTGAAAAAACAACGATACCTAGAGCCATCAGATTTTGAATAACGTAGTCCTCCATTCGAACATGGGCATCTGAAAGCCCAAATTTGGAATTTAGAATTTTATTTATTGTCTATTTCATATTTTTTCAAACATTAAAGAATTTTTGATTAACAAACTCAACGATTTCAAAACCAGCAATGGCAACACTGTACCGAAAAAAAAAATTATTTCCAGCATGGGAGACTATGTATCGGAAATTATAAAGCTATGCTCAATTTAAAATTATTTTGCGATATTGCTCTTGAATTTAATTTTGTGTTTAAGTGCGAAGAACATGATATTTAATAAGTGAAGGTAACACACGCTCCTTTGGGCGTAGCATAAAATCTGAAAGTTTCAGATTTTCAGTCGAAAGGGGCTTTGTCCCTGAGGGACTATTGTTTTCGTTTTGCGATTTTGCGTCGAATCACTCTAAATGACCGTTTCACTTTTCAAATTGCTGCCACCAAATATTATCGCCTTGTATTATATATGAAGAAATTAAATAATGAAGAATCTGCATAAATGTACGTATGTTTCTCGCATTGTGATAAAACAGCGGTACCTAGAGCCATCGAATTTTGAATGACGTAATCCTGCTGCAAATATGGGCATCTGGAAGCCCAAATTTGAAATTTGGAATTTGTTTTATTATCGATTTCATATTTTGTAAAACTTTAAATTGATTTTTGATTGAATTTTTGATGAACAAACTCCAGGATTTCAAAGCGAGCAATGGCAACGTTGTACAAAAAATACATTTTATCTCCAGCACGTGAGACTGTGTACAGGAAACTCTAAAGATATGCTCAATTTAAAATTAATTTGCGATATTGCTCTTGAACTGAATTTTATGGTTTAAGTGCGAAGAACATGATATTTAATAAATAAAGATAACACACAAAATGTTAAAAAACGCTCCTTAGGACGTAATTTATAATCTGAAACCTTTCAGACTTTTCTTGTTAGTTTTTTGTTTGTTTCCTTACATTTTAGTATTCAATATTTATTAATTTACTATTTAACTTTGTCATCTACAGAGTTGCGGCTCTTCTAGCCTTGTATGCAAGAAACTAAGTTAGAAACTAAGCCTTATATTAGACAGTTCGCGAAATTAAAAATATTTAATCCTACCCAGTATGAATTCATGTTGGCTGATGCTAAATCCAAACTGATATCTTACTAGTTCGGAATCCTGAAAGCTCCGTTATTCCCTGTCAGAAGTGCATCTGCTTCTTCTTTCCTTCTACTCGTAGCAAAAATAACATTCAATTAAACAGATAAATGTTTTGGCAACATCCTTGCGTAGCAACCGTCTGTGGGAGGATTTTATGATTCCTGTACATTTCCAAGATGAGACAAACATATTTTCGTCTCCAGGCCTACAAAGCATGTATTATTTTGGCAAACGTCTTACTTCGCAGTCAGTGTAATTTATCTTTTCCTGGTGCAGCTTCGAGTTGCTTAACGGCAAATTCTAATGTCGTGAATGTTTTTCACGTCTAGCAATATAAAAGAAATAATTTTTTATTTTTATCAAGTTGATACTGGCAACAGAATGGATAAAATTTATGATTACTAGCATATTCCTTAAATGCCAGATTAAAAATTTTATTCGAAGCCAAATATTGTTAATAAACCTATAAAAATTACCGACCAGACTCCTAAAATAGTTGAAAAAACTGAAAGGGTTCAGATTTTAACGTTTGCCCGAAAAGGCAGACTAATATGGGAACGTTCTATACCAACTGGATATTTGAAAAGTGAAAACATATATAATGTAATTCTATAATAATATTTAATGTTTTAATTACATTTTTTGTGAATTTAAATGCCATTTTTACATCATTGTACGAAGTAATGTAATCTCGAAAAATTTCGGGTACCCGATTTCAACAGACATATCCATTTGACACTTCCCGAATCCATTTTCACTATTTTTTGAATGACATCTGTAACTACGGACAGAATAAAGGACTCTTTATTACACAAAGAGTTGTAAAAGGGATTCAAAAGAGATTCAGAATGATTTTTTGTGATTCGAAGTCTGTACGTATCTCGATAACTCAAAAACGGTTGGACGTTGTAACGAACGTTGAAATTTTGTACATGAGATTGCTATAACATTTAGTTGCGCACCTCCCTTTTTTATTACAGTTGGCAGTACCAAACGTTTATATATATACACTTTTGGTAAACATATATTTTACTTATATTTGGTATGCTTTACGTAAACATATTTTGATATTCGTATACATATACACTCCCCTTACCCAGCTTAAAAGTCATTACCCGGCCTTTATTTTCGCAATCTTGATCACATATATTTACAGAAGTGTTTTGATTGGCAAAACTATCCCTGTTCTTGCAATGCGAAATTAAAAAAAAAAAAAAAAAAGGGAAAGAAAATTAGGCAAATAACGAATTCTAACTTTTAATGTGGTCTCCTGGTTCCTATTATTATATTCGGAAAAGTTTCATACTTCTCACGAAAAATAAAAATCCAAGAAGTTTGACTCACTTGCGACAAAAATTGACCGGGATATTTAATTTCAAAATTTGCAGAATGGAATGTCTTTTTCATCTTTCCTCGAAGGATTGTTTAAATAAATTAGAATAATTCGACATAACGGGAGTATAAGTGATGTCTACATCAAATTTTTATTTAAATGAATCTTATTAAAAAGGAAAAAAAAAGGTATTATTTTTAAAAATAGCAACTGTTATTTTTTAAATAACGTAATCTGTTAATCAGCAACAGACGGCTTAAATTTGAAAGATAAATATCTTATATTTAACAGAATGGCAACAGACTCGAATGAAATGTGAAAGAGCAGAAAATCGTTAATCGTTAAACATAACCTCGTGGAGTAATACATATATATATATATATATAACGTAATTCTACAAGAAATACTTAATGTTTTTACTTAGCTATATCATTAATTAAATGCAGTTTTATTTAAAACGATCAGATTCAAAATTAAAAACATACTGTTCTTTAGAATATGCTTCTACACTTTTAAATAGCTTGGTTAGTTCTTCAACTGCAGACAAATTAAATTTGAAAGATCCATTTATCCATTTTTCAGAATGGCAACAGGCTCGAATAAAATGGGAAACAACGCAAAATCGCGTTTCGAGACTAATAGCCGTTCGGGGCTAATTATTTTTAAGGCCTCCAGCTAGCACAGTGTTACAGGTCCATCTAGTACTTAATAATAACAACGATGAAGAACGGAGTTTCTTGGTCATAAATAGCCTAATTTGCTTATCCATAAAAGACAGGTTAAAATAGGAAGAAAAACAAAATAGCTTACGCTTTTCCAAATGACAACACAACGCACATGGATGATCAAAGAATATTTAATTTTTGACGGTGGCAGCACAATAATACTCTAACTCGAAATGATGCGGTTCCTTGTTTTTTAATTAATTACTGTCAGCGCTGTAGTAAGAAAAATGAAAAAAAAAATGCATACATTGTAATTTTTTTAAAACTTCAGTTTTGTTATACAAAAATGAAACTAGCAAAAGGTCCAAAAGGAATATATACCCCCTCCTTTTTATCGCATTCTTCTACCAAAAAACAGAATGTCCTTCTCTATAGGGCCGTAAGCTGTTCCTATCATTAATTTTCTGAAATGGTTTACACAGATGCCAAAAACGAATGCTGACGACTTCGAAAACGTCAGCCAAGCAGGCTTCTCTAATAAAGAATTAAGCTTCGTCTGAGCCAACGGTTCAAGGTTCGAATCTGCAGTTGGTATCATTCCAAACCTCATAGTGACCTATGTTTCGCCTATCTTCCTCTGAAGCGGAAGCATTAAATGAAAATCTCTTCATATCAACATATATCTATTACATAATGGAACTTATACATAAATATCGAAACATCAGCTCGATTTTCTATCAAATGTATGATTTTTTTCTCTATTTTAGCCTTATTTATTGAAAAATAATTATCATCAAAATGTCCGTTGTAATAAAGTAATTTACTCAAAAGGTCAATCAATAACTCGCATAATAATTCGGATATTCCAAAGTTTTGTCAGATCTTTTGGCAGACGATGTTTCTTGTCATGATTTAAACTACATCGCAAGAGACAAACGCATCGTTTTAAAGGAAACTACATTGAAAGAATCATCGTCTGCGTTCGAAAATTGTCACTTGTTTAGTAAAATATATTGATAGTTCCATATCTGAAGTAAATATGGCAAAGACTTCTGTTAGAAATTTAACTGTTCATCGTTTTGAAAGATGGTCAAAGTTTTCAAAATATTCAAAAAATCCTTGAAGCATTCAACAATCCCTGATGTATTAAAACGATGAAAACTGAGTGAGCTGTTCAAAATGCATTGAAATCTGGATTACATTTTAAGCTAAGAAGATGAAATCGAAAATTTATTCTGAGAAAAAGCAAACAAAATCCAAGCATTAATATATTACTTTAACTGCGTCGTCCGCGAACATGAGCACGAACAGGTAAGCTCCATTCGCACCGATTTAGTGAAGAAATAAGGTGGATGGACATAAATCACTCAGTAGGTATTTTTTCTTATTTTTTCCTAGTTCTTATTTTTTCCCCGTTTATTTTCACTGCGTTCAACGAGCGCAGATTTAATGAGGCAGAAAATGACTATTGAGTAATAGAAGACAATTATGCTGATCATCATTTATAATTAGCTACTTGATTACATTGTGTTTAATATTCCGCATTTACATATTTAGTAAAAATGTGAGTGTTTTCAAACGTTAATTTTGCTATATTTACGTAATTTTATGATAAAATGTAATAAATAACTATTATTGTGTATTTGTAATTATAATTATGAAATTAGCATATTTTATTGTATAATTTTAATTACAGTGAATTCCAATTTAATAATTATTATA
>KK122231.1:58832-108560 GCA_000611955.2 Stegodyphus mimosarum
TCTTTGAAATAAAATATGCATATGTACACTGAAAGAAAAGAAATTTCTTAATAATTAGTTAGAATAATTGTACGATAATAAATTATTATTATAGTTATTTAATTAATTATGATAATTATATTACAATGAATAATTCTCATATTTCTTTTTGATTTCTTGGGCTAAAATTTATATGCATTACTATGCATAGTTGAAGGGGGAAACTGTCAGACTTCCAGGAGATACAGAAAGTTAACCGCGAAACTGTCAGATGAGTCATTAGAGCACACAACTACAATGGGCGATCAGCAAAAAGAAAATTCTTTGTCAACAAGAAAACGAAGAGATACCCTTGATGTTCGTACAATCCATGCCTACCGTTCACACAAGTTCTATCCTATTGAAACAATTATATTTATGTCCGATGAACGAATTGCTGTGATGCGAAGGCCAAATGAAAAATTGAATCTGAAAAACCTATTGACTTCTGTTAAGCATGAAGATACAGACATAATGCCATGGTATGTTTTGTTACCTCTGGGATGGAAAATTTTTACTATTCATAGAAAATAATATGGATCAGTTTAAGTATATAAACATTCTTAATGAAAGCCTGAAATCATCTGCAAGAAAACTTGGATGTAAAATGCATTGATGTTTATCAGGATACCAATGCTAAACATGTAACCCTAAACGCTCGCTTGAAGCTTTTTTTACAACTCCTCTGAAATTACAGAAAATTCTCCATATTCTTCGGCCTTAAATCTTATCGACTATGCGATGAGGTGGTGAAAAGTGTAAGTAAACGTGACATTTTATTCAAAGCATTTTTTATTGAGGAATGGAACACCATGGAACTTTCTTGCTCGAAAAAATTAATAAAAGTTAATTTATCCCCAAAACGCATAAAAAATGCAATTTAAGCTAAAGGATATCTGACGAAGTATTGGATCCCCCTTTCTTTCATATTTTTATTAAATATAAACTGCTTGTTCAAAGTGTTCGAATAGTTATGCGAGTTCAGCTTCAGAACTTAATAATAGAATATTTTTTTTTAATCAAAAACATTTCAAATAAAGTTTTTCGAAAGCAAGCAGGTTTTAAAAAGGATCATCTGTACTATACATGAAAGAAAAACAAAGTCATTTCACTTATACACACCTGCTCAAAAATAAGCAGCAAAGGCAAAATGCGTAATAAAACATGGATATGCGTGAAAATGATCCGAGAGGTTGGTGCGGAATGAGGCCATATAGAAAACAATAAAGCAAAGACGTAAAAAAACACATGTATTACGACTATCTCCCTGCGAAAGACCAAATGGGTCAGAAAGATGTATAATGGAATCATCACACTAATAACGGGTATGATACCGTCTAGCTGAAATGCATGCTTGACAATGGCGAGGCAAGCTGGTAGTAATGTCTTTGATTGCTTGTTGTGGCAGTAGCTCCCATGCCTGTAGTAATACACCTCGAAGTTCGTGAAGCGCGCTTGGCGGCACATTGAAGTTGCTATCTGCTATCCATCGTCTCAACATATTCCACACACGCTCTATGAGATTCAGGCCCGGTGATCTAACAGGCCACGGCAGATATGGAATGATTTCACTCTCCAGATAATTCCGCACCACTCGAGCTCTATGCAGGTGGTCATTATCGTCCATAAATATCGCTACGTTACCCATTTCAGGATCAAAGGACGCACGGGAGAATGCAGAATTTCGTCGCGTTATCGGACGGCTGTAACCGAACCACCAGGAATTATGTAGAGGTGCGATCGTTTATTGCTATCTCAGCCGATAGAAGTAAGCTTCCTCTTTTGTAATGATCTTTTTCGGCGATGTTAGCTCCTGATAGCGTGTCCTTGGCTCTGGCCATATCATTGCCCTTCGGGAATCGCTCTGGATGTTAAATCGAGATTCGTCAGTAAAGAATGCGGGACTTCATTGCTCTGATGTCCAACTGGGATGTTCACTGGCCCAATTCAACTGTGCTTTGACATGCTATGCGGACAAAGGAACACAAACTACAAGTCGTCGTGCGTAACAATCCACCTTCATGCAGTCGACGCGATACAGTTTGGCCGAATATAGGCCGTTCTGCAGCAACAGAGAGATACGACGCCAGCTGTCATGTTGTGAGTGATTTACGGTGTATTGTACATAGTAACAGGAAGCGACAGTCTGCCATTGTGGTAATCCTGCAGGCAAGCCTGATCTACTTCTACAAGAGTTTTGGTACCTTTGGTAACGATTCCTCAGCCTTCTGATAACATTACAGTGCAACAACGAATCGTCTTGCACTAGCTTGCAACATCCCGACAGGCCTCCAGCACATTTCATTGTGTCTTCGGCTCATGCTTTCTACTTTGGTTATCTCGGATTACACAGAACTATCGCAGTTTGCAAGCTGACGCTTAAGCCCGGCGTGCACATTTTTAAAGCGTTGTGGTGTGACTACGGGATTGCGTTTCATGCTAATTTTTTTTCCTATTTGCATTCGGGGATGCAACCTCTGTCTCATATGTAAAATTGTATGTTTTAATTCCCTTTTTACAACGTATTTTGTATTTTAGCATTTGCTGCTTGTTTTTTTAGCAACAGTGTATTTAGTAGCTGATGTTTGCAAATAAATGTAAAAAATGCACTTGTACTAAGACTAATGAGAGCCACGATGGTTGAGGGCAAAAGAAAAAAAAGTAAAATAATAATATAATTTTAAAGTGTTGGAATTAAATTTTGAAACAAAATATAGTTTCATTTTATTACCCTATAAGTTATCTTTACAGTTTTTTAATTATTTGTTTGTTTCTCAAGAGAGGCGGAGAAAACTCTAGCTAAGCCATTGCTTATATTTTTGTTACTGGTCACACTTTCATAAGGTTCAAAGTTTTTGTGACAAGTGACGCAAGTTCCACAACTTCGACATGCGTGCCATTGGCTACTCTTTTTGACAGTCCTTCAGCTGTTGGCAAATATAATTAATCAATTTCTCGAAGTAAATTCCGACTGTTATCGTTTATTCGTGGAATAAAAATATTTCCAAAATCTTGTCAAGTAGCATTCCCCGCTTCAACTCTCTTGTGACATGAGCATTTTCGTTTACCCAGATCATCATATCATCTGCATAACCTTCGGGACGCCAAAAGTTAACCAAAACAAACCTTTGATATACGTGTAATAACAACACAAAAATTTACAATTATACTTCTTACAGGTATTCTTCTCACAATAATAGAATAAAGTTGTTCATGGATTTTGTGGGCAAACTATATATCTAATTATTCATTTATACGGAAATTATATAGTATTTTTATTTCGTTAAGTTAACGTAAGGGTTTTCTGTATATAACTGACATAAACGTTCATAATACACATTTCGAAATTAAGAAGGTAACACCTTTAATATATATTTTTCAGTATAGGTTATATAGCATGATAAAATTTTATATTTAAATATTACGAAATATAAATAGCTATATATCGCACCTGATTTATTACAGCATGATTTGACTAATTAAATTAGGCAATTTTTTGGAATAAATAGAATTATTTAAATAATTATCTCATATTATTAAATCGTAATGAAATATCACGCGCTTATAAAAGCATGAACACAAGTACTAAATTTGCGTTAGAAAAATCCCATTAAATTTTATTTACTTGTTTGTTGTTGTTGGTGTATGTTAGGGTAGGCTGATGGAACATGTGCTTTGACAAAGTTTTAAATGAAACGTTTCGACGAATATTCAGAATTCGGAAGTATAAAATGGTTAGGAGCACAAAAGGAATTTCATTAAAAATTCGCACTCTCATCCTTATTTCTGAAACAATTTAACTGAAATGCTATCATCTCTGCTATTAAATAATGTAGAAATTTTATGTATATGGTCCTTGCACTGAAAAAAAAACAACGACACCCACAGATATACAATTTTAAACACACTCAGTCCTTCACCCGAACATTTGAACACGGAAGCGAGAATTTCGAATTTGTTTCTGATTTTTTTCATATTTTGTACGAATCCGGTGATATTTGGATTAACAAACTCGACGAGCGATGGCAATATTATTTGCACCAGACAGCTGCCAGTCTGCATTTATTATATCAGTTTTAATCAACAAACTCGGCTAATGCTATTTATTTAAAAGTCATGGCCTGTAATAAAATACTTTTACTTTAAATACCAGCGTATTGCTACTCAGTAAGGCGGAAGGTATTTAACATTTTAATTTAATCTGTCTGCCGAAGATTAACAAACTGAGAGATTTAAAAGAATTAAAACAGTTCTTAAGAACATTTTCCCCCTTTATAATGTGATTAATTTTAGATAAATATGCAATTCAGTCATGAAATATCTAACCAGGAATATTAAATATATTCATGAAATTACGCTGTCTAAACTCATTAAAGTCATTATCATTATTTTCTTTTTCATAATAACTAAAATCATTATTTTCTTTTACATAGTAACTAATCTAGGCAGCTGGTCGCTGAAGCGCCTAGTTTATAAGAAATTTTTAGAGCTTCTTTGGGAAGACAGAAAATATAAACATGTTTAAATGTCAGAAATTTTCAAAACTTTTACGCAACAAATATTCGAGTCGCCTATCTTAGAAGAAAGGTTAAAATTTGCGATTGTTGAGTTCAACAACCGCGTTATCCAATTGGTGCTTGAAAACAATTTCATGGGGATACCACATGACCTTCCTTGTATGGCCTATTAAATTAACACATTTTCTGCTGCACTTCATTTAAACTTATTTTTCAGAATTATTTTGACATAGTTAATCGATCCCTCGAGGCAAGTTGAAAGTGACATGTAACATTGCATATTTTGAAATTAAACATCCCGGTCAATTTTTTTCATACGAGAATCAAACTTCTACTAATTTTGTTTTTTTTTATAAGGAGTATAAAACTTTCTCAGATGTGTGTATAGAAACTGGAAGACTACATTAAAAGCTATACTTCGTTCTTTGTCCAAAATAATTTTTTTAAATTTAGAATAGCGAAAACAACAATATTTTCGTCATTTAAAACACCTGTTTAATCAGAAGCATGTGACTACGATTAACGTTTGAGAAAATTAAGGCTGGGTAATAATTTTTAAGGCGAGTACACATCTAGATTTTACAGTAATCCCATGTAAAAAATTTCAGTGTTCTACGGATAATCATTTGTGAGGTATGAGAGATACGTACGTGTATACGTAGTACGTACAGACGAAAAAATCCATTTTAAATTCACTTTGAATCCGTTTTGGAATAAAGAGTCCTTTATTCTGTCCATATGTACAGAAGTCACGCAAAAAAAATAGTCAAAAGGGATTCAGGAACGATCAAAATGGATATGTTCGTTAAAATCTGATAACTGAAAATTTTCGAGATTACAAAGCTTCCTCTACTTCGTTCAAGGGAGTAAAACAAACACTTGAATTAACAAGAGTAAGGTAATAACATATTAAATAAAATAATAATGAATAATAATAAATAAAATAAATGAGTATGATCAAATAAATCGTTGAACTATTAGTATAATAAGTTATGAAAATATTAAATAATTATGAGAAAATCCCACACAGAAAATATTTTAAAATTGAGTACTCACATTGCTTGTTTAACGGAGCACTTGCAATCCCATTCGTTCTGTGGGCGATGCGGAGGTACTTTGAAGCAGCAACCTTCTTGGGGATTTGTGGGAAGATAGGCTGGCATCCAGTGTCAGACGCTAAATCGGGACGAGGCGCTAAAAATAAATTCGACGTCCTCACCCTCTCGCTTTCTCTGTGAAACTCCCAAAGTTCAGTTCACTCCCTCACTTCTTTGACGTCAGGCCTTGCTGACGATGCGACTCCCACAAAAAAAAACTGCAAACCGCTTACGATTTTTAATACTTTTTTATGTAGTTCCTTGTTGCTTCTATTTGATTGGAAGGGTGTCTTTCTTTCCCGTTCACTTCCGTGTCACGAGACCGATGCGTTTACCTTTCTCTCCGTGTGGCCCGGATTTGTTGAGTCTGCAATGGATCAGATGAACTTTCCCTGTAAATCAACGGAGAATCCACATTAAACCCCAAGAAAGAAGTCCAGTTGGATTAATTTTTCAACCGCCAACATTGAGGTTGCTTATATGATTTTGTTTACGACTGTATGTAATGGACTCTTTAAAAGGTAATCTTTATGGCAGCCAAGAAGTTAACATGCTGGCATATCATACTGTAGTTCTAGTATCCATGTCTTGGTTAGAAAGTGATGCGTAGAGTGGCTTAGGCAAAGCTATTGGTGCCACTGTAATGGTCTGTCAAATATTAAAAATAGCCTTTGAACACCAAATTAAGCCATGATACACACAGCCCAAACCCGCTATACCTAACTCGGGTTATAGCGAACTTCCGGATGTAACGAACCAACTTTATTGTTCCGTCCAAAATCCTATACATTTAATATTGTTTTATAGTGCTATAAAGAACTTTCAGTGGTACAAAAATCGCATATAACGAAAACTACAGAGGATATTGACATATTTTTAGAACGATTTTGAAGCCGTTTGAAACGTTTGAAAGCTAAAGAGTAATTTTTTAAATGTTCTTCTGGCAGTATTTTTCCTAAACTATAAGTTACCATCGAGATTTACAAGATAAAAGGGCTTTTATAAAATTTACAGGATATTGATTACCATTTCTCTTCCGCTACTTTCCAGAGTTCATAAATCTGGTCACTTTGCGCTTAGAACTTTTACAGAGACCAAAGACACAATATTCCACATGTGAAACGTCAGAGAACTTCACAAGAATGCATTGCATGCACGTATTGCATATTGTTACGTGCGTACGGGTTCGTTATATATTGAATGCACAAGTCGTTAAAAAGTTGTCAAAAATTTATTCTTTCCACAAGAAATAAATTAAAATGCTGAAATATTTCTTCACAGATCTTCGCACAATATCACAATATCTCAAACGTTTAGCAAAAACTCAGTTCAAAATAGATAAAATAGTTCTATCTCACAGCGAAATCGCTACAATCAATACAGCATTAAGTAAACAAACAGCAGTTCGCTTTTTACAGCTACAAGTGTAATAGCAACAACAACAACTAACTGAGATGAAGTGTTTCACCTAGGCTTTTTAAGCTTTTTAATTATCAGTAGAACTATCACGATTTTTCTAGATTTTTCTGGATGGCAACAGTAATTACGAGATATTTATTTATTAAGCATTAAATGCACGCGCTCTTTTATTTTCTTTTTTTCTCGACGTAGCTTTCTCTTTAAAAATCGTCTGCGTTGCAAGGTAAATATAAAGAAATTTTAATTACAATTCTAAATAAATAGCCAAATAAATATGAAATCCGTAACATTGCCCCTTTCCCAAGGACTGCACGTCCCGAGCAGTACAATCCTTGGACAGGAAGCCAAACGTACAACTAAAGCCTCAGTGCTATAATAAACATTACTTTATAATAATAAAATAAACAATAACTGCAATAAGCGACTTTCAGCAAATTAAATTCTATCCAACGCTGAATACAATTCAAATACTGTCAAATACTAAGTACAAATACTATCAAGTACAAATGCTATCAAATACAAATACTTATCAAATAATAAACAAATACAAATCAAATACTAAATACAAATAGGACCATGGTCTTATACTATTTTCATTATTATTTACAACTATATACACTACGTACTATGGCCATAGTAATGAACTAACCTGTCATAATGAACGACTTTAGGTTTAGAGTTCGATGACTTACGGATCCGAACCACGACGTCGTTCAGCCTGTTTAGGGCTGTGTAAGGACCATCCCAAGGTGACTTTAGTTTCGGAGAAAGTCCTTTTCGACGAGTCGGATTCCATAACTACATCTTGTCTCCTTCGTTGAAACGAAGTCCAGTAGCTCTCGTGTCGTAGCGAGTCTTCATCTTCTCCGTCGCCAAGTTGACTCGCTCTCGTGCAAAGTCGTGCATCACTTTGAAGTTGAAACGCACAAAGTTGCAGCTCCAGATATTGTTGATCCCACTCCTGACACCAAAAATTGTTACGTGCGTACGGGTTCATTATATATTGAATCCACAAGTCGTTAAAAAGTTAGCAAAAATTTATTCTTTCCACAAGAAATAAATTAAAATGCTGAAATATTTCTTCACAGATCTTCGCACAATATCACAATATCTTAAACGTTAAACAGAATTCACTTCAAAACAGATAAAATAATTCTATCTCACAGCGAAATCGCTACAATCAATTACAGCATTAAGTAAACAAACAGCAGTTCGCTTTTTACAGCTACAGGTATAACAGCAACAGCAACAACTAACTGAGATGAAGCATCGGTTGAAGCATCGGTTGAGGCGCAACGCCAGGGTGCCTAGGCTAATGAGCCTTACCCCTACTGTAAACGTATATAATTTCCTAATCATATCGTTAAATAAACTGAGTGAATTGAAAGGTGAGTACCTAACTACATAAGTTTTGTTTTTTTTAAACTGTGGGAAACTCTAAAGGAAAAGTATAAAGATATGCACAGGAGTTGTCGAGCTGGTGAGATAACATATTTGAAATGACAAGAGAATAAAAAGTACGAATCTTTTGGCATGTTAGAAAAACATAATTGAATAACATAATAACTCTAAGAAAACTAATAATAGAAAAATAAGAGAAAAATATTACATACAAATGATAACTTAGAACATTTCTAATTAAATCCAGAATGTACAATGTTTATAATGCTTAAACAGGCGCCAGGTAATGAATTGACATTGGTCGTACAAAGTTTACAGGGTCAGCAGCTTCGTAATCGGGAATATAAATATCTGGGTTACTAATTTTGGTTTGATTTACATGAAACTGCCTAGCTAGTCTACAATAAAAATTATGAATGTGTTCGATGTTCAGTTCTAGATGAATTCTACTATTTCGGATGTACCATGGTGCATTTACTAGTTGCCTCAGAACACCATTCTGAGCAGTTTGCAATTTTTTACGGTTGGAACGACATGAATATGCCCAAACTGGGCAGGCATAACTTAATAGTGGACGCATAATGGTTTTGTAAATTTATTTATTAAGCATTAAATGCACGCGCTCTTTTATTTTCTTTTTTTTTCGACGTAGCTTTCTCTTTAAAAATCGTCTGCGTTTCACGGTAAATATAAAGAAATTTTAATTACAATTCTAAATAAATAGCCAAATAAATATGAAATCCGTAACAATATGTATAAAACTTTCTCTTGAATGTACGCTGAGTTAATTTTAACATTTTTCTCTCACTCTTCTTATATTTAATTTCCCATTGTAAGTAAATCCTATTACAATCATAAACCCCTTACTAAAACTTTCTTTGCATTGACGAAACAACTTTTGTACATATTTTCCCTTCGTTTACGGTAATAAATAGACCTTTCTCGTTTTTTATTTGTTATTATTTCAGTCATTTACGTAAACCCTTGCTTCATCCAAGATTACAAAGTACACTCACGTTTGTGAAAATTGCAACACCAAGAAGGAATCGTCATAATTGAATGCAATTTAATACACAGTTGAGTGGTAGTGGTACAAATAAATGATTAAATGTTCAAAGCAAACAAACAAGAACAAGAGATCAGAATCAGTATTTTGTGTGGCCACCACGCGCCGCAATAAGTGCTGCTACACGACGTGGCATGGAGTCAAACAAAGTTTGAATGTCTGACTGAGGAAGAGCATTCCATATCGTTTGTACGCGTACCCAAAGTTCGTCTGCAGACGCAACAGGACGAGGATCACGAGCAAGACGCCGACCAATGACATCCCACACATGTTCAATTGGCGACATATCCGGGGAACACGCAGGCCAAGGAAGAAGCTGTACCTGCTGCGCTGCAAAGAAGGATTTAACAATCCGAGCAGTATGAGGGCGGGCATTGTCCTGTTGAAATACAGCGCCTGGCAAGCTTTGAAGGAAGGGAACAGCTTCGGGCTGTAGAACTTCACGGATATACCGGTTGCTGTTCAGATTGCCCACAATTCGTAGCAATTGAGATCGTCTATGATATGCTATGGCGCCCCAGACCATAACTCCGGGTGTTCGTCCACTGTGGCGTTCGATAATGCACTCCGGAAGGTGGCGTTCACCGGCATAGCGTCTGACACGAATGCGGCCATCATGGTACCACAAATTAAAGCGGGATTCGTCAGAAAACACGACATGCTGCCAATCAGCACGCCAGTCTCTATGCTGATTGGCCCATTGTAGCCGCAGGCGGCGATGGTCGTGCGTTAGGGGGATCCTGTATAAAGGAGTCCGTGCGCGCAGTCCACACTGCAGCAGACGTCTACGAATTGATGAAGCACACAATGAAACACCTGTAGCTATTGACCACAGTGCTGCCAATTGTCTAGAGGAAGCTGTACGGTCCGTCCGCGCCATGCGGACCAGGTGTCTATCATCGCGAGCTGACGTCACATTTCGGGGTCCACTCCCGGATTTCCGAGTTGTCCGACACTCGTCCGTCCACTGCTTCCAAACGCGCATCACTGTGCTGCTGTTACGCTGCACACGAGAGGCTACTGCACGATACGACAATCCAGCTTCACGAAGGCCGATGATTCTCCCTCGTTCAAACTCTGTAAGTTGTTCAAATCTCGCTCTCTTTCGTCGACGAGGCATAAGTACAGATTGAGTTAACGTTTACCACTAGCAGATAACCACCGATAACCATACACGCCTCGCTACAGCCGTCTATTTATTCGGAGCCATCAGCCGTTCAGAGGGCGCTGCTCAGCATACGCATGCGCTACGGATTTGCAATTCTAATCATTTGCATATCATGCGCTACTTTGCATTTCCTGAAAATTTCAGCTCACTCGCGTAAGTCCTTCATGGTGTTGCAATTTTCACAAACGTGAGTGTATTTCCAACTATCTGCCTCTAAATAGTTTTCATACAGGGTTCCAGAAATTTTTCTGCTTTGAGCTACGTGCCTTGGCAAAATTTGGGGAACATTATATTTTTTAGCTTTTTAAAGTTGCAAATCTTGGTTTACCATTTTGTTTACTGTTGTTACACGTGTATTTAAAGATTTTTCAATCGAGTTCTGTGTCGGCGTATTTTCTGTCGTTACCAACGATTTAACTTTAGAAACATTAAAAGCAATACACAACTTTTTTCAGGTATTCGTTTGGAGTGTTCTTTCCATGTAGATAATGTAGAAGTAATGACTGCCGGTTTCGCTTTTTCCGATTATTAATGTTACTTATTTTGCACTTATAAACTTTGATATCATGCATTTCATAACGCTTTGAATTATGGAAGAGGAGTATTTCTCTTCAGAAAGCACAGACACATATTCTTTAATCCACAGCTTATTTACTGGCGATGTTTTGAAAAAAAAAAAGAATAAATTTAGAAATAGCAGACGCTGTTTAGGAAAACACCTTAATATTGTTTTTCTTTTATGTTCAATCCCACTTTTCTCTGCGTCTTCCTCTTCTTCCCACAGACTGTGACATTTAAACTGTAAGACTCAATTTAGATGAGCAAGGACGGCTTCCTTATGACACTCTATAGCGTTCTTCGATATTGTACATGTGACCATTGAACCAAAGAACGTCAAATAGGGTCTTTGATTCCGTTTAAGTGCTTTGAGTGGTCAGAGAGGTTGCTATTCAAAGCTCATGATATGATGGAAATTTTCAAATTTTCGCTATTCCGAAGAGGAAGAAGCAATGAGTTTTGTGTTATATAATTGATTCGCAATTTAAATCTTCGGATTGTTTCTTCTTTTTATATTTTTACTTCCTTGTTTGAAGTAAAGAAAGTATTTCGGTTTTCAGATTTCAGGGAAATATCAATTCTGCCAGTTCTCGAATCCATTTCGACTGTCTTTTTGCATAATATCTGTATACACGGACAGAACAAAAGATTCTGTGTCGGCGTATTTTCTGTAGTTACCAACAATTTAACTTTAGAATCATTAAAAGCAGTACGCACCTTTTTTCGGGTATTCGTTTGGAGCGTTCTTTCCATCTAGATAATGTAGAAGTAGTGACTGTGGTTTCGCCCTTTCCGATTATTAATCTTACTTATCGTTCATTTCACAACGCTTGTAAAAAGGATTTAAAGTAAATTCAGAATCGATTTTTTCGTGGCGTCTGTGCTTATGTATGTATGTATCTCGAATAAGTGAAAAACGAACCTTGAAATTTTGTATATGGAAATGCTGTAACGTCTGTTTGTGCACCTCCCATTTTTTTCTTGCATTAACAGTATCAAAAGTGTACAAAGACCAGTAAGACGTTATATATACATATATACTTATCCACGCGTCTTGCCCGGCTTTAATTTTTGCAATCTTTGATCGTAGATATGTAATATTTCCAATCATGGAAGTGTTCTAAATGACGAAAATATTCATGTTTTGGCAATATCAAATTTAAAAAATATTTATTTTCGAAAAATAAAGAAATCTAACTTTGAATGTGGCCTGCCGGTTCCAATACTTATATAGGGTAAAGTTTTATACTCGTTATGAAAAGACAAAAATACAAGAAGTTTGATTACCGTAGGACAAAAATTGACTGGTATATTTAATTTAAAAATTAGCAATTTTGGATGTCATTTTGAAATTGCCTCAAAGGATCGGTTAGTTAAGTTGGAATAATTCGAGGAAATAAGTTTAAATGAAGTGCAGCAAAAAATTTGTATAATATAATAGGTCGTAGAAGAAAATCATGTAAAGTCCACATCAGATTTTTATATGAAGAAAGACTATGGTTTTGACGCTGTTTCGTAGACTATCTCCAAAGTAAAATATTTCAAATGATTTTATACGAATAACATAATAGCTGATGTTCGAAACATCATTTATAAGTTGCGGTAAAGTTGCAAACATTTTTTAAATCTATAAATAAGGTATTTTATAAATTAGATGTGTTTTAATTCCTATCAAATATTTATATCAATAGAAAATAAAATAAAAGTTCAAATTATTAAGTAGTTTTATTGCTTTCGATTTATTAAGCAATGTAATTAAGCTTTGAAAAATAAGGATGCTATGTCATATTCACATGCAGTATTCTAGAGTCTGGCATAGTTTGTTAATTACACTGCTGGCCACCGTAAATGCAACACCCTGAAGGAAGCATGCAAATACCATGAAATTTGCAACATGCATTAGCGGAGGTGAGATATGCAAATGATTAGAATTTCAGCGCAGACGCACATCACACGGGCCTGTGGCGCCACTTCAAAGCGCTGTTTAAGGTTTGGAGTTTTCGGCAATGGTGTTTTTCTTGTGGTTTTTTTCACAAAAATGATCCATTATGCCTCGTAGTAAGCAGCGATCATCGTTAAAGAGGAAGGATAGTGGCCTACCAAGAGTGTGGATTATCTTTACCAAGAGTGTGGATTGTCTTTCAGGGAAATCGGTAGTCGTGTTGGACGAAACCAAACAACGGTAATGCGGATATGTGACCGTTGGATGCAGGAGGGTACGACGGATGGACGTGTTCGATCGCATCCACCTCAGTGCACCACTTCACGTGATGACAAGAACATTGTGCGCATGGCAGTGACGGATCGCTCAGTCACATCACGAACAATAGCACAGCACATTCAGTCAGTAACGCATCATCCAGTGTCTGCGCGTACCATTCGATGCCGTTTACAGCAGAGTGGTCTGTCCCGCAAGACGTCCATTGCTTCGTCTACCCTTGACGCAGAACCACAGACGTCTCCGCCGCCAATAGTGCGATGAAAGAAGAATGCGGACGGCAGAATGGAATGCAATTGTCTTTACTGACGAGTCACGCTTCTGTCTGCAACACCACGATGGTCGGATTCGAGTCTGGAGACACCTTGGAGAGAGGATGCTGATTTGCACCGGTATATGATGTGGGGCGGTATTGGATATCACTCTCGCACTCCTCTAGTACGCATTGCCGGTACTTTCAACAGCCAGCGCTACATCTCCGAGGTGTTGGAGCCAGTTGTCCATCCTTACCTTCAGGGCTTGCTCACAGCCATTTTTCAACAGGATAACGCGCGACCACACGTGGCACGCATTGTCCAAGGATTCTTCGTCAATCGCCAGATTACTATGCCCAAAATTATTGGGATGATTCGAGAAAAAGTTTCGAGAATTTTCAAAGCTGCGTAATATACTGATTACTAAAAAATTCTGGCAGATTCGGCTGGATGCCACGCTGAATTACTATCAGTCAGGACTGTCATGAGAGATACTGATTATTGAAATTCCACTGAAATTATAATCATATTTTTTGGTGCATTCTTCTATACTGGGCATCAGTAAAAGTAGTTATTCCAAAGTTTTGAGAAAATGTATTTAACGATTTCTTTGGCTAGGATTCAAAGATTCGAATGATCTCAGTACATTTGTTCTTGATTAACTGTGTGATGAAACAAAATTACTTTTTAAGCAAAAGCCTGAACAAGTTGTTAGCTTATTTTCAAATAAATAGTCTTTTTCGAATAACAGTTTCTCTGCAGTGCGCTTTGATGTGTATAAGCAAATTTCATTTTTAGGAAGGATAATTTAAGTGCTCATGAGTTAAAAAAACACTCAATTTTCTTTTAAATAATGATTTTGTAATTTACTCAAATAACATTTTTATGTAATTTTATGTACCAATGAATATTCTTCCTATTTATTTAACTTCTCCTAAAATAAAACAACAATAGTTATAAACAAAGGGGTATAAAGGAAATCAGAAGAAAATATTTGGTTTCTCTACCTGAAGAAAAAACGCTCAGTTGCCCAGTACAAGAGTTATAAATTTTAATTTTCTTGGGACCCAACGTTTCTGAACACAAAACTGTAGATATAATTGCATTTATTCATATTTATATGTAATGTTGCTTATCACATATTCATTAATTTGCTTCAAAAGTTTCTTCATATTCAAAGCCACTCTCATTATTTTTGAAACGATATAAATTCGGACTTGCAGCTCTTGAACGTTCATAAAACCTATCATATACCATCGTCTTGAAGTTTGGCCCTCCCTGTTATATATATATGCACAGATAAGTTTGGCACTGCCGTTTGCAATAAAAAAAGAAAAGTGCACATCTAAATGTTATAGCAATCCCATATGCAAAATTTCAGCATTCTAAAGTTAGTCATTTTTGAGTTCTACAAGATACATATGTATGTACGTATAAGAGTTATCAAAAAATCCATTTTGAATTGATTTCACCATCCATTTCGCAATTAAGTGTCCTTTATTCTGTCCGTAAGTAGAGAAGTCACGCAAAAAAAAATGTAGTCGAAATAGATTCGGAAACGGTAAAAATGGATATTTCCGCTGAAATCTGATAACCGAGATTTTTCGCTATTACAACAGTTCCTTTACTTCGTACAACGGAGTAAAATCATTATTTCCGTATAGAGAGAAGATTTGGTGGCAATACCGAAACGTGATCAGACGCTAACGTAATACTTATCAAAAAGTGAAGCCTGAAACTTAATATCTCCTCTGGAGATAAAATTTGGATATCGAGAACCGACATAAGGCAAATATTTCTGGCTGTAACGAAATTTTTCTGCCAAAAAACGTTCTTATTAAATTTAGAAAAAAATCTGAAAGCTTTCAGATTTTACATTACGCCAAAGGCCCGTTTTTTTAACGTTTTGTGTGTTACTTTTATTTATTAAATATCATGTTCTTCTTATCCATGAAATTCGGTTCAACAGCAATATCTCAAAGTAATTTTAAAATGAACATATCTTTAGAATTTCCGATACACAGTCTCGCACGCTGGAAATAATTTTTCCCCCGTACAGTGTTGCTATTGTTTGCTTTGAAATTGTTGAATTTGTTAATAAAAAAAATTCGTTAAAAGTTTTACAAAATAGGAAATAGATAAAAAGACAAATTCCAAATTTCAAATTTGTGCTTCGAGATGCCCATATTCGGGTGGAAACGTACGTTATTCAGAATTTAATGGCTCTAGGTACCCTTGTGTTATCACAATGCGAGAAACATACATACATTTAATGCAGATTCTTCATTATTTAATATCTTTAAATATAATACAGGACGATAATATTTGGTGGCAACAATTTGAAAAGTGAATCAACGCAAAATGCTAAAACGAAATTAATAGTCCTTTTAGGCAAATTGCCTCTTTGGGCTAAAAAAAAAAACATGAAAGCAGTACCTTTAGTGCGATAGTAATCACCACCAAATATATGATTTTCTGCCAACATTTTAGTAGTTTTTCAAAGCCTTCGGCCCAGAAACTTGGTGACCGCGAGTCCAAAAACAGTTCAACCTCATTTCGGATATCCTCTGCAGAATGGAAGATAGCACCAGCAAGATATAGCTGCAAGTGCGAGTTCATAGAGAGGACAGTCGGTAAATTAAAGCATATGTGGTCTTGCACTATCTTATGGAGCATTACCTTTTTGCGGTTGAATTCAGTTCGACGTTTTTGCTTGATACCAGCGTTAACACGGACTAGCATCTCGCTGTGCACCGTACTGTGAAGGGTTTGTCCTTTTCCCAGATAACCTTTATGGATGATACCATGGCAGTCCCACCAGATACAAAGCATGATCTTTCTTTTTTAGTCAAATCGAGCTTTGCGACGCTACCGACAATCTCACCGGGCGCAGACTAACCCCCTTTTCGGTCTGTGTTATTAAAGTAAATCCAGTTTTCATCACAAGTGACGACCCGGTCCAGAATGTTTGATATTCGAGCAGATTAGGGCAGGCCCGAACATGTCTGTCCTTTTCTGCTTGAGTTAGCTCATGCGACACCGAGCAATTGAACTTGTACGTTAAGTTTATGCCATGCATAGCATGACTAATGGACATGGCCTAACGTCTAACTCTTTAGCAAGCTTTCGAATGATTGCATACTGATCTTCTGCAAGTTTTCACAGGCGGGCCTCAGCAACATGAGTAGGCCAACCAGAGCGCTTTGCTTCTTGAATGTCATAGTGCTTGTTTTTTGAACTTCCGGTACCAAACCTTCACACTGTCATGTAATACAACATTAGTATTTTAAGCTATATGCATGATTTGGTGACGTTCTGTAGCTAACGTTTTGCAACAGAACTCGAAATAAATTATGATTCTAATCTGGTAGTATTTCCATTTCAGATACCTTGTACTTAATGATATTGTTTTACAAATTTCGCAATACAGTGTTCTAAAGCAAGCCTCTTTCTTTCAAATGGGAAAAATCGTTTGACAAAATACGATTAAACACAACAATGTGAACTGTTTGAGCAGATAATATTTGCGGTGGCGGGAAACTTTCGTTAAAGCTCAATATTTTAATATTTCTTGCATTTCATCTTTCCAGTTTCTTTCACTGAAGCACATTTCATGAGCTACACATTTATCAAAGTATATCAAGGAAAATATTTTTTTACATTTATTAAAAATTAAATGCTGTCTACTTTTCTATAAAATGTGACACTAATTTTAAAAATTTTACTTTCGGGAAATATATAAATTTGTTAAAAATGAAACTTCTCTTTGAAGAGACATGAAAACATAATTTAGCTCAAGTCTTGCCTGAATTAAATTTTATAGTTACCTTTACTTTTTAATGATAGAAACATTCTTTATGGAAAATTCCCAATTTTTCTACCAGCGCATTAAGTTGCGCCTATTGAGCAATTATGAGCTAGTAAACTTGGCAAGAGCTGTCGGGTGAGCTTGTTTGGCTGACTCGCTGTTGGGTCAAACATAAAATTTTACATTTATCTTACTAGTGACTTGGCTATTCGCCAGGTTACGTAGAAGATATTTAATATTTGCAGTTCGACATGTCATGATTTAAATGCATTTTCGTTTAAATCTATCAGACTAAAAAACAGAAGAAAAATATTCTTAAGAGGTAAGATTATTGCTTTCAAATAGCTTGATTTGTTATACTAAAGCAGATAGATTACATTTGAAAGTTAAATACTTAAAATCTTATGCTTTACTGAATAGCAAGAACCTGGCTCTTCGAAGACAAAATTCTTTTATTTCAGGCATTGGCAACAAACTGCTTTCAAATAGCCCAACTGTTTGATTAAATTTGAAAGATAAATGCCTATCATTTTTCCGAATGGCAACAGTCTAGCGCTCTGCAGATAAAAATGCTTAATTTCAAGAAGTGTTGACACTGCTAGCTTATGAGGTATTTCTCCCGCCTTCTTAGCCTGCCTTCGTGGCGTAATGGTTAGCACACTCAGCGCGTGTTCGAGAGGTCCGAGTCCCGGCGAGGGCACTGCAGATTTTTCACGTTTCCAACTTAAAAAAATTCTAACGTCTCTACAATGGCGCCCGAACTGAAAAAAGGTAGTGGAAGATGATTCTCCACCACCAGAATTTGGCGATTGGGTCTCCTAATCCCCAGTCGTTCGTTAAAAGGGGTAAGGTATTTCTCCCGCCTTCTTAGCATGCCTTCGTGGTGTAACGGTCAGTACACTCGAAGCGCATGCGAGAGGTCCGAGGTTCGAGTCCCGGCGAGGGCATTGCTCAGTTTTCATAATTTTTCTGCTTCAAAATAACCTAGTGTCTCTGCAGTCTTTGTTTCTGAATTTGGCAAGAAATCGCCAAAGATCTTTTAGTGCGATAGCTATGTAACTATAACTCGTCCGATCCCTATGTAATTGTAACTGTATCCAGCCCTATGTAACTGTAATTGTGTATGCCTCCCAGCAGCTTCGAGAATTCGAATGTGCTGAAAATTTCCCGGCGGACGGGGGGAAAACTATATAAATTCGGCAAGAGCATCAGCTTTTAGTTGATTTCAGAATAATGAGAGATCTCCGTGTGAGCTTCGTTTTTAGATGTCCTTTGCACTGCATTATGTTCAAATTCCTTAGTAACCTGAAATGGCAACCTATCATACTGAGAACAGCTGTATTTTTGTGTGAAAAATTCTAGAACTGGAAAGCGTTTTTATTGTTTTTAGAAAAATAAATTTATAGAGCTATTATCGATTCTGTGTGCATTCAGTCTCTTACGAACACTTACTCACGTAACAATATATTTACGTAATAATATTTATATATGTAATAAGTGAATTTTTGCAGTTGAATGGAGTGATGACACAAGTCATGATTCTTTTCTTCTGTTCAACGAATTTTTACGAATAGAAAAAAATGCAGTTTTTAAGAGTGTACTTTCGATTATGCCGGCTGACGAAGGGGAAGCAGGTCGCGGATACTTAAAAAAGACGGATAATCCAAACCATCAGTTTTCATGCATATTGTACACATTTATTTTTTTAAATTTCAGTAATTTTACATTGTTTCTGAAAAAGTTTTAGTGCTTTTCGAAGTGCTGTTTTATCATTGTACTCCATTTGATCGACGAAATCCAACAGAATCGAAGTTATTGCTGTCTCGGGAATAATGTTATTGTCTGTATCTTCTTCTCTTGCATTTTCAGTATCATTCTCTGCCTTTTCTATTCTTGTGACATTTGAAACGAAATCCGTATTAATCCTACATTCAAAGCCCGGTTCAGTCGAATTGCCATCGAACTATTCCTAGATGTTTTCCTGAACCACATTTTAGAAGAATATTACATTTTCAATTTTTTAGGCATGCAGTTTCAGCTATTGCCTCGACTTCTTCGCAGTTTTATAAGTATCCGGTTTCTGTATTAACAGGAAACTTTCTCCATAATCGACTCCAGTGTCACTGGTTTATTACTCTCGACCAGGCTTTTGCTTCTCTTGGAATAGCGTTGAGTGAGAGTGCGTGAGCACTGTCATGCACGGATAATCCGGAAACCGAATAATTCGCACCCGGATAATCGAGAGTAACACTGTAATTGATTTTGGTTTTGTGTGTTACATCGTTTGACTCTGAACGCTGATGGCTTTTTGTCTGTTACATCGTTTGACTTTAAATCAGTGATTCTCAAAATTTTTTTTTCCGGCACGCAAAGAAAAAGATAAGTTTAAAAGTTGTTTATTTACCTATAATACACTATGTAAAATAGTTTATGATAATAATTTTGAATGTAAAATAAAATACAAGGTGTTTATAAAGTCCCGGACCCATTTTGATGTTTAATAACTCATAAAATAATACAGATAGATTAAAATTAAGAACATAAATGGTTATATAGACTAAAAAAGTTTCATGACCCTTGTGAATGAACTTCTACGTGTGTGCCCACTTCGTTGCACGGAGAATATCAAGTCGATATTCAATTTCACGCCAGGTACCGGCAAGCATGTCGGCATCCACAGAAGCTATTGCGGTTGTAATTCTGGCTTTTAGGTCATTCATGTGCGACACTCTCCTCCTGTAAAAGTTGTCCTCTACAAATCCCCAAAGGAAAAAGTCCAGCGCCGTTATATCAGGTAATCTAGGTGGCCAAGGAATTGGACCTCCTCGCCCAATCCATCTTCCTGTAAAATGGTCATTCAAAGAACTACGAACGATGGTACCCCAATGAGGTGGTGTACCATCTTGTTGCAAAAAGACATGTGTCTGAAGCTCTTCTAGTTGTTGAAATACGAAGTTTTCCAACATGTCTAAGTATACGACTGATGAGACCGTCTTTTCTGTAAAAAAGAAAGGCCCAGTGACTCGGTCGTGCATTAGTCCACACCACACATTAATCTTTGGGGAATCCCTTTGTGCCTCACGGTATTCATGGGGGTTTTCGGATCCCCATATGCGCACATTATGGCGATTAACAATGCCAGAAAGATGAAAGGATGCTTCGGCGGAGAAAATTATGCGCTTCAGAAATTCAGCATCATCTTCTATCCTCCTTAGCATATCTGTTGCAAAGGCCATTCTCCTAGGCCTATAATAATAGGCAATAGTTGCCAAAAACAAAAGAGAGAATGCAGTTAATAAGTAGACGATATTTAGAAAAGTACAGATATTTAGATTGAAAAATGAAATTATCTGAAATTAACCACACGCGCAGACGGTATTTAGAAAAGTAAAGATATTCAAACCTGAAAAGGAAAATATATAAGTTATTCCATCAATAAATGCCATAAGTTTGTTTATATCTTCCTTATTTTATGAGTTATTAAACATCAAAATGGGTCCGGGACTTTATAAACACCCTGTAATGTGTACTACAAAAACAGCAGTACGTTTATCAAGGAATTAATTACAATAATAAGAATACTTTTAATGAGACATTTGAGCTTGATGTTTTTTGATAATTTCATTTATATTTGGTGGTAAAAATGGCAACGCTACTCTCATATCGTCCTATAAATTTAAGTCTCAATCTTTTATTCATTTATATGTTGGTTAATACTGAAAATCCGAATTCACACAAATAAGATGTAGAAAATTGTAATAACATTATTAAAGCTTTTTTGGTCATCATGGGATAATCGCATCTAATGTTAATCCAAAATAAATTAATTGATTCTTTCGAATATTTTAAAATTAAAGCTCTATTATTAGAAAACGAAATTAGTTCTTCCTTTTCATTAATTCAAATACAGAAGTATTCAATGGATTACGAACCCAATCAATTTCTTTTAGATCTAAATTTGAGAAATAATGAATAATTCTCTCCTCTAATGTTGTCAAATGGTCAATAACAATTTTATGAACAGTTTTATTAAAATCTTTTGGAACTGACTCAAACTTTTCCCAATTGCCTTCCTGCGGGTTATTCTTCCACAAAGTTCTTTTTTTTAATCTTACCAGTTTATCTGTTGAGTTTAATACATTTTCTTTCGCCCCTTGCCTACTTGAATTTATTTTATTAAAAATAACAAAAAATTCTGATAAGTAAGCTTGTCTCCCATCTGCACCAATCAGAACTTCTCAATTTAAATTATATACTGAATGAACTAATAATAATTTCTTAAAAACCAAATTTCGCCATTTTTCATATGCACAGTATGCTAGGATTAAACCCACTATAATTTTTACTATATACACTTCTAAACTTTGCCGACACACTTTAAGAATTTCGCGGCATACAAAAGTGCCGCGGCACAGTGGTTGAGAATCGCTGCTCTAAATGCTGCCAGACTTGGAGATTAATGAATGTTCGCCAGTAAGGTGTTAAGTTTAGTAAATTATGGTTTTAGTAAATTGCACTAAAACTTAAAAGAAGCAATTTTTTAGCCATCATAATATTCTTGATCACATGTAGGAGATAATAAAATCGTCGATTGCCCATAAAATATTGTATTAGGACATTACATGAATTTTAAGTGATATAAATAAAACTGAAGAGATATGAAAACGATATAAATAAAAGTAATACAGCATTCATTTACATTTCGATTCTAAACTTGTCATTGCTAACAATCTCACAGTTTAATTTTGGCTACATGTGAGGAAAAAATATTGTGATAGCTAGAAAAATTATTTTTAACTTTTTAGTGCATAATCCAAAATCATGTAACGTATAACAGTTTTTTACATACATTTTGTTCTAGCATTATTGCTGAAATTTTCGTTGGAAGAGTACAAGCAGGTAACAGAAGCAAACTATTTAAGGAGTTACAAAACTTTCGACAAGGCTCTTGTTGTATATATTTTGACGGGGAGCAAAAAAAGTTTTTATTCCTCGTATCTTTTCCTTTCACGTGTTTAGGATGGCCATCGTGCATTCTGTGTCGTTGGGCTTGCACTTTTGGCTTCTTGTCAAGGGCAGGTAAACCCCGACCTACTTCCGCTCTGCAGCTCTTCCCGTACTCTACTCAAGAGATGGAAATAGAATCTCCTTCTATTGGGATGAGGGGTGAGGTTTTTGGCCGTTTAACGACACAGTTGCCACTTCGCTGGGAAACGTTTGTGATGTTCAACCAATCTCGTGGAACATTTTCAGGTGAACAAGGTTATCGGTAATGGATTTCGCGGACGCGCATAAAAAGGGGAAAAGAAAACTTACTTTGAATGGCAACTATACAAAAAACGAACAGGCATGTTTCTTGGGATATTCACGAAGTGATTTCGATCAAGAGGTTTCATTAAAAATTTCTATATTTTTCATTACAAAATATATGCATGGTGTTCAACAAAAGTTGCTACAGACTTGATTTTCTTACGTACTAAGCCTGGCAAAAAAAAAGGCGGTGGGGCCTTGCTCATAAAAGAAAATTGCTCTGCCAAATCTTCGTAGGGTTACTAAATTTGCATGTTTTGTAACAATTGATTCTATATGTATTAGATAGTTTTCGAATATTAAATTCTTCTTCAAAGTATTTATTTATCTTAAATCCGTAAATTTTTGCACATAAACTTTAAAAAGATTTTGTATTTAACTAATTAATGTATGTAATTAATGTATACTTCAGTATTCTAATTTTTTTTCTGTCCAGGAACCGCACTCATATCCAAATTTATTTTTACGTACACAAAAATAATGATATTCCATGAAATATCCAATTAACGTAATCCATTTTTACCATGAATGTGTGAAAGACAAGCATAAGTAATATTATTCAAAACAAAAGTGATCAAAGAGTTTCTGATATGCAAATCAAAGCCTTGTGTCATCTGACGGTGAATCAAATGTTTTGCGAAAAGTGAATATTTGAGTGAAGTTCTGCAATGCAGAATTTGATTTCAGTCTGTAAGGAGTCAGAAAGGTTTGTTATGGCTCCGAAGTATCATTTGGAAAAATTTAGGAAGTAGCGAATCATCAGCTGTTTAGAAGCACGGCATATAATCATGGAAGCAATGAGATGTGTGAATATTTGAATCCCTATTCTAAGAAAACAATATTAGAACTATGGAACTGTTGTAAAGGTCGTAAGGAATACAATGGCGCAAACGAATAATAACTATTTCTGAAGATCGATATCTGGCGATAACTGGCCTTCCTAACAGGAAATCTACTGCTCGGCGGTTAAAATCGGAGTTTGCAGTCACCACCGGCATTGTTGTATCATGCATATCTGTACAAGAAGACTTAATGAAAAAGGCCTTTATGCCAGGAAGCCAAAGGTTATGTGTTTCACCTTCTTCAGCAAAGAGGGATGGCTTCAATGGGTACAAAGAACATCAGAACTGGATGAATATAATTGATCCCATGTTCTTTTTACCGACGAATCGAGGTTTAATTTATGTTTACATCTGGGTGGAGTCAGGAACGTTAAATCTTCTTTCGAACATTATGGAATGTGAGCGTTTAGGAAATGCAGGTGTAAAGTATGGGGCGTATTTTTCATGTACTCCTGCTTCAAAATAAACTAATGTCTCTACAGCGCGCCCGAGCTAAAAAAGGTGGTGGATGATGATTCTCCACCACCAGGATTTGGCGATTGGGTCCCCTAATCCTCAGTCGCCCTTTAAAAGGGGGAGTAAATATGGATATGGATATGGTGAAGTGTAGTTTACACCCATTGTTTAACCATTGGCAATGTGGGTGTTGTCCAGGCACACTAATTATCCAGATAGTTACACCTGACTGGGCTAACAGAAGACCTTACCAGGCGTTGCTTGCAATGCTTTGTATTGGTACCATACTGCAGGTAGTGCCTTTCTTTTTCCATTAAATATACATTGATGTTTTCACAGTTGGTGCCTTTCGCACTTACGTGCTATGGAGGACAGCTCCAGGTCTGCTTACAACAATGTTTTAAGTAATAGCTATGTTATGTTATTCTATGCTGTGTTGCATAACTCCGTGCCTCTCTTGTGGACAGGAAGTTCATTATATTTATGAATTTTTTTCCGAGATGGTTGTTCTTGATAGCATATCTTATGAAAGGAGTCATTTCACTTTCTGAATTCGGGACTTTTAAAAGATGTTCAGCTGTGAGGGACTCCCGCCTTCTTAGCATGTTTTCGTGGTGTAATCGTCAGCTTGTTCGGAGCGTATTTCTGAGGTTCGAATCCCGGCGAGGTCATTGCTCATTTTTCATGTACTCTTGTTTCAAAATAACCTAATGTCTCTACACATTTCGTTTACAAGCTTTAGTTCACTATGGTGTTTCACTGTGACTGGAATTCTGTCATAGATTTATAACCTACTTCCCAATAAGCTATCGAGCTCAGATTTTGTACATAACATCGACCAACAGTCTGTAGTGCAATGTGGGGCATGAATTTTTTGAAAATTCTATTCATATTTTTTATTTAATGTTTAAATAGTATTTCGCATGTATTTTCATTTAATGAACAAACTAAAAATATTTTTATGAAATTTGTATGTATGTAAACAATTTTAGTGAAAGTGAACATAAAATTGTAGTATCTCTTGTATAATATAACATGAAAGGCCTCAAGAGAATGAGAAGCTCCGTCGGAAAAATAAAGGGGCAAGTCCACTTAACATTGAGGTCAATGACTATCACTCCAAATTTGGCGAAATATCGCCAAAAGTCACCAGACTTGGCCACCGTTTGGCAACATTTTGGTCCGATTTTTGCATAACTGTAACTGGTCTCATCCCTATACGTAACTGTTACTGTATCTGGCTCTACATGTAACTGTAAGTATATATGCCTTCGAACAATTTCGAAAAATAGAAGGTATTTTCTTTTCTTTTCGCCATCGACGGAACATCTGCCCCGTTGGGTTAGTGCTTTTCAGTCTGTTAGATCCCGTCGATGGAATTAAAAATAAATAAATATAAGTAAAGAGTTTAGTAATGCGTCCTCCGGGAATTGATTACATTTAGAGCTTAGTGCTGTCTCCTCCGGGAATTGGCCACGCTAAAGAGGAACATTGAAAGAAGGACCAGAACATGGAAAGAACATGCATGGTGGGGACTATTGAGATTAAGGAGAACACTTTCCGATATTATGGTACATGTTAGGCATGCAGATATATTAAGGATATGGTATAGACTCAGGGTACAGATGTAAAAGGGAAATCTGAACAAATACTTTTCAAATTATGAAATGCATTAAAAGAATGGAAAATTCTCCCTGGACGAAGGAAAACTATGTAATATGGGAGAGATTTGGTTTTATGTGATTACGGCAAAGCCTCGAGAGCTATCTACTTAAGAGAAGAGATGCCTTCGGGAAGGGCTTTCTAAGGGAAACTGACTCTTATACACGTTTCACATGGAGAAAACCACAAAAACGCCCACGCAGCCAGCCCGTTCGCAGGATTCGAACCTCGGACCAAACTACCAGTGTTCAGTGGCTTTACCGCTCAGCCGCTAGTGAGCATAATACGGAGAGAGCATCAGTTCTCCGTTTTAGCTTAGAGTATTGAGAGATCAATATGCAGGCTAACACAGATGAGGCTTTTTATATTGTATTGTGTTTAACGTTCTTTGTAGTTTGAAGTGGTAACTACTGTTTGCCATACTGAGAAGACCTGTAGTAGTACTTCTGGGAACTGTAAAGTGTTTCTTTTGGTAGAACGAATTTTATCAAACTATCATTGGCTCTGCGTGCATTCAGTCCTCTAAGAACCCGTACTCACGTCACAATACGAGAAGTTTACATCGAACAGAACGAAAAAAAATCTTTTCAATGCAACTTAAATGAAAAACATGACTTCATTACTGACTTTTTTTGAAATCGCTCGATTTTTTAGACTATTCGATATTTATGATTTTCAAAGTTCAATATCTACAAATGTAACCGATATAAAGTTTTGAAATTTTCGCAGATTATAAGCAAATATTTCGAATATATATTTATAAACAAATACTTAAAATAAGAATGGTAAAAATATATTGATTGAGGAATTTCCTGCATTAAAAAAATGTGTTGCTGTCTGAAGCAGAAGGAAATGAAAAACGTTTCGAGTTTGTCCCCTTAGAGCACTTATGATGACTTTCGTTTTTACATTTTAGATTCAAGTAAAATGCTCATTGTAACATTGCTATTTATTACATCCAGTTTCCGAAACTGAATATTTGAAGAATATTCCGAAATTGAATATTCTTCATTCTCTGAATATGATGATCAGTTATTTTTCTTCATTCATAATATTCTTATAATTTATTCCTTCTATTAATAACTAAACATTTCCTCATTGACAACTTGTAATTGAAACTAAAAAACAGAAAATAAAATACAAAAGTTTTTTATACAATAAATTTTTATTTAAAATGGATATGATAATTAACGCAAAAAAGAAGAAAAATAATTTATTTTATAATTTAATGGGAATAATACATTAAATAATTTTATTTATAAAATTCATCTATAATTTTATATCGAGGATGATAAAAACGTGGGGCGCCTAAATAACGAAATCTTTTAATTTACTTTAGTAATCAAATGTATAAACCATTATCTTTTTTAATTTATTACGAACACCCCACGCATTTATTTTCAGAATCGAAATCAGATTTTTTAATAAGGAATGCATTATTTTCATACAAAATACGAAGTATGCCAAAAGCGGATTCAAAACTCGGAATTAGGTCTTCGAGGTGCACATGTTCGTGCGGTGCAATGTCTATGCAAAATCTGATGACTCTAGGTGCCACTGGTTTTCCTCAGCGCAAGAATCGTGCACACATGTTACATGCATAGATATATGCATATAAATTCTTCAATATTTAATAATGAAGATAATGGAATTCAAGTAATTATGATAATTTCTCGTTTCTGTGTTTCGAAATGTATTAAATTTAGCTGCTTAGTGGATCATTTATAGGAATTAGAATACAGTTTCAGCTTGAGCAATTCCCCTTCATTTACCTCTCTTCCCACCACACTTCCTACATCGATTATCTCATCGTTTCTTTTCTGATACAGTAAAATCATCAAAATCTATTAATGTTTTATGAAATTCTCCTTTAAAAGCATGTGGCAAACAAAATAAAAGTTACACTTTCCTTTTTGTCAGACTGATCTACTCCGAGAAAGAGTTCAAGGACCAGTCGAGGTCATCGCTGGCGAACGCGAGGACCTCTCTTGGCACAGGGTTTTGAGACGGTTGGGGCAAGTAGACAAATATTCCTTTGTTCTCTAACCTGCTTTCAAAGCCCCCAGCGATATGTTTTGAAAGGGTTTTGAAAACAAATTGGAATTTAGAGCGTGAGTGAAACTTCAATGATACTTTAAACTTACTGTCTGGTGGAATTTTACAGTCTGCATTGCCAAATATTACCCCCGAGCCGGAACGATGACCCAAATGGCATCAAACATTGGTTTCTTTGTCAAATCATTTCTTCCGTTGTTTTAAATGCAAATTAGTCCATGAAAGCTAGTGCAAACTGAATTCATTAACAAACCGAAGGCTCCCATTCTTTGCCTATTTACAAACAAAATTTCATGCTAGTGGTTAAAGTACGATGCATTACGGATACTGATACAAACCTCATATTACATCCAGTAAATATTTTTCAACTTTTCCCATTAACATTAATCTAATTTATTACAGGCGAACCACGCAATAATGAACCCGGCTTATAACGAATCGGATATGATGAATGAATCATTTGATTCCGTCCAGTTTCCTATACATCTACTGTTATATACTGTATTAGCGAACTTCTAAAAGTGCAAAAATTGGATATAACGAACTAGATGGATATCTTCGATTGAAAACTCGCTATAACGAACCTCCAGATATAAAGAAAGAAATTTTTTATCACTTCTAGTCTCCCATACACCTAATATTATATGCTATTTTAGCGAACTTCTAAAGGTGTAAAAATCGGATATAACTAAATGGATGGCTTCGGTCGAAAGTTTTTTATATTTTTCCCAGAGTTTCTCCAAGTTTTAACAAAAAACATTACTAACCTTTGAAATTATCCACATTTAGGAAGTTAGAATCACATTCTACAATTCATCTGTAAAGAAAAACACCTTTACATTGTTTTTCTTTTACATTCACCCCCACTTTTATATGTGTTCAAAACAAAGACTGTGCGAAGCTGGTGTGATACCCTCTTTACGAAAACGAGGACGCACTAATCAAATCATAGGACACCCTATAGCGCTGTTAGTGCATAGTGTATGTGGCCATTAAACCAAAGAACATAAGTGGATTCTTTTACTCTATTCAAATTCTTTGACTGAGTTGTCAAACAGGTTGATGCTATTATAGTAATTTTGAAATTTTCGCTATTGGGAAAGAGGAAGTAGTGAATCTTATGAGTGGGTTGTACAGTTAATTCCTCTTTAAAAGAAACACATTTGTCCGTTCTTGTTGTTTTGTTTTGTTTTGGTACGAATGCTGTCTGAGTTCTGCGTTCAGAATGGATTCTTCGGGATCTTTTGAAAGGCATAAGATAGTCTTTACAAAAGCTATGGAAATTTTCCTTCATAACCATATATTTTAAGTAAAAGGTAAATTCGTCAATACTTTTTGGTAGTGGTTTTTATATTTTTGAGATAAAAATCTACTTTTCTTATCCAATCGGATACAGCGAATGGAACTTCCTGTCCCTTGAAGTTCATTACAGCGGGGTTCGGCTGTATATTTTAACTCCCTGTCATTCTTAACCTGGGAGAAATGCCTCATCCTCCGCACGATAATACGATTATACGCAAACGCATCATAGTATAGCCATTAGAAACAAGTGGTCTTGCTGAAGCATAATTTAATTTGAAAAAGTAATTTAGTTTTAGTTTACATAATTTATATTCCATTACCAATTTAAAAACAGGTTAGGAAACAAACAGTTTTCAAAAGTAATGATAGAGAGCTGTCTAACTAGCCATTGGGTAAAAGAAGTTTTCCATTAGATCTAATGTTAAAAATGAGAAAGCTAGAATACGAACAAAAAAAAAAAAAAAACTCTTTTGAAAAGGATCTAGAAAATGAATAAATTAGTCATTTTATACTCTATAGATAGGCAAATATAACACAAAAATTCCTGCACGAGTTTCCTTTTCCTTCATATTACGTAATAAGCAAAATGTGAATTTTGAATGAAAAATTTATCCTTTATTTTTAAATTTTATCTTTCCTGAGTTTCATTGCTTATTAAAATGCTTATGAAATGGTAATAAATCAGTAAGATGGGCAAATGATGGGCAATCAAGCATTTAACAGATATGTTAAAATGCTTGAGGATATCTGCCTTGAGAATGGCGGTTTTCATAGAAGACTGCCTAAGGAAAACGTTAGTTCAGAAGTTTTTTTACGCATGGTAAAAATAAAGACAGTCCTTATAAAATTAGCCCGGTCGCTTCGAAATTGAGCAAAATTAAGCCTTAGTTTGGTCTTGAGCTAACGAGAAACCATGCTTTCTGAAGGAGACTGATACGGATTTTTCTTCTTCTGTTTGCAAAAATATTTGCAGGGGAGATGAAAAATGTCCTCGCCGGGACTCGAACCACGGACCTCTCAAATACGCGCCGAGCGTGCTGACTACTACACCACGAAGACACGCCAAGAATGCGGGAGAAATACCTTACATACTCCCCTTTTAAAGGGCGATTAGGGGACCAAATCACCAAATCCTGGTGGTGGAGAATCATCATCCACCACCTTTTTTTAGTTCGGACCCCACTGTAGAGTCATTAGGATTTATTTGGAAGCAGGAGAGATGAAAAACGAGCAGTGCCCTCGCCGGGACTCTAACCACGGACCTCTCGATTACGCGCCGAGCGTGCTGACCACTATACCACGAAGGCATGCTAAGAAGACAGGGGAAATACCTTATACATTATTATAATAAATCCCCAATTCAGGAAGTTTCGAAAAAAGTTTTTAAGGTTTTAAAGTGAGTCTTTATTCCATGAAGATTTATTAATAATATTCTTTTTTTAATTCAATAGATGTGAATCTGCATTTCAAAAGTGAAATTATTACATCTGGAAAATTTCTCGAATCTTCGGGGGTCTTCTGGTATACTGAATTCCCTGTTCCCGAAATGGTGATCAATTATAATACATGCAAAATTACAGTAACTTTATATTTACATAAAAACTCTGAAGGATGAATATATAGATGTTTTATCCACTGGCTTGTTTTATGATTCGTGAATTAAAAGTAATTATAGTTTAAAGAATATTACAGTCAACGCCGCTTCTCCACGGCTATTTTAATAACATTACAAAAAGAGAAAAATGTATCCTTCAAAACAGCAATAGGTGGTAGACAAAAGAGGTATCACTCTTTGGGAAAACATGCCAATGTAAAAAAATTTAATTAATCAAAAAAGAAACCTTAGTTTGTGGTAGATGTTTTCAGGATTTTGTTTTTCTTTTATTTCAAGAGAAAGGGAAAAGTTCTGCAGATATTTTCTTGTTCTTAAAGAAGTGGGACTATTTCCTGATTCCATCAAAATCGATAGAACTTTTTAAAACTCTACGTTACGATAGGACTGCTTTGTTTGCGGGGAGCCTAATTTTAAGTGTTTGACTAAAATTGAAACCAAAGACGTTTGCTGACTTAATCCCTACTTGGCGACATTTTCCTGTAAACTTGGCAATTTTTATAGTGCATTTTAAACTTATTTGGTGACTTTATATTTTACTGGGCTATTTTACTTCAGTTTAAAAAAACATATTTGATAATACTTTGATAATATTAACCGACTTGTTCATCCCAATAAACGAGACATTTTCCAAGTTTTCGTGTACAAACAGGCGAGACTGCAGCAATTCGATGACAGTATGCAAACGATAAGATTAACCGGGATTACACGTGTAGAATCATCAAGTTTATCGATGCAACAGACGCTAAAGGTATGCAATACCGTCATTGGGACTCGAACACTGAACCTCCCGATTGCTAGCCACGAGGGCACGCCGAAAGAAGGGACAAAATACCTTAGCCATTAAACGGCATATATTGTATACAGACGAGAATATTAACCGCGATATCTCGCATAACGCAAAAACTTATATACCTTGCTTATATATCTCGCATGACTCAAAAACGATTAACCGTAGAACGCTGAAATTTTGCATATGAGACTGCTATAACATCTAATTGTACACCTCCCTTTTTTTATTGCAATCGGCAGTACCAACACATACTGTCGATTTGCAGTACAAAAAGGTATGTACACACTCCCCTTAATCGGCTTAAAAGTTTTTAAGCCAAAAGATTTTCCACGTTTTCGCAATCTCAAGAAAGAAGAGAAATTTAAAGAAAAATTCATTTTGGACAAAAACGAAATCTAACTTTTAATGTGCTCTCCCGATTCCTGCACTTATATTGGAAAGTTTTATACTCGTTATGAAAAAAATAAAAGATACAAGAAGTTTGACACCCGTACTGCAAAAATTAACAGGGATATTTAATTTCAAAATTTGCAATTTTTTATGTCATTTTCAACTTGCGATGAGGGCTCGTTCATTGAGATAGAACAATTCGGGGAAATAATTTTAAATGAAGTGCAGCAAAAAATGTGTAAAATTTAATAGGTGTACGAGGAAGTCATGCTGTGTCCACATCACACTTTTTTCATACTTTTCAAAAGAAAAATACCCTCGGTTACAAATTTTGCAGTAAGAATAGTCGCTTCGTTTGGGAGCATCTTTATTTGTGAACAATTTTACTTTCCACAATTAAAAATTGATAAGTACAAAAACAGAACTCGACTGGCTCATGAGCGTCTACAGTTCGTGATGTAGTTAATATTTAGTTATTTTTCTCCAAGATAGCAAATTTTATCAAAATTGAAAGCCAGGAGGAGTTGTAAATAATAACAATTATAATTATTACTTACAAACATATGTATTTTTTCTGCATGCGTCAGCAAAACATTAAATAAATATAGCAAATATAATAAGCTGCCATTATTTATTCTCAGGTGTTGTTCCATTTCGAACGTTTTCATAATTTTAATTTTCAGTTTAACTAAGTTATTTAGCGGTATATTCACACATTAGAATTATTTGAAATGAATGTCAGTCTGAAAACTTAATATTTAACTGCCAATACGTTTGAATTACAAATTATAAACATCAAAAATTTCTTGCAGATCCCAACCTTTACATTTCAGACAGAAAATTAAATGCAATTTTTTAAGTTGCGTCATTATTATTTCTTTTTATGTACTTCTTGATAACTATTTAGTAAATAAATTTTAAAGTAAATTTTAAAAAAAAACTTTATTTTGGAAAAAAAATTCGGCATGTTAGCTGCTTTCAAGTCGTGCATTCGACCCACATACACTTTGAGTTAGAGAGCTGGCTTACAGCTCCTCCCACGATTCTTTTCTAAAAGTTTTGAAACGTTATCTCACAGGTTCAGCATGAAGATTTCTGCCTGACTGAAGATGCGAACAACGGAGCTTTAACTAGCTGCCAACTGTAATGTGCCAGCTCTGGCAGTGGATTTTCTTCTGACATTTATCTTTTACGCTTCCACAATGGTTCATTCCGAATTATTGTTAGCAGCTGTTAAGAAAATACTGAGAGGAAGTTTTGAGAGCATGTAATTGTCATATAATAATACCTGATAAGCACGAGTTTTGGGCCTTCCAAAAGGTAAGAATTTATGCATCATACAGAGCAGAATGATACTAGTAAACGTTTCAGAACATCAAAAAAGGGGGGAAATTTTTAGCAATGTTTGCCAAATCGTTTCTTTGTTCTTAACCAAGTTCACTGATCTCCAAATTAACTGTTTTGCGGATTCTCCGTGTACTGTCTCCGTAAAAAATACACGGATTGGTACTTGAAGGAAAGTTTTGACTTTCTGATAGAAAAACTCGTGAATGTTGTTTTCTAAACCTCATTGCCAAGATCCGGTTAAGCTTTTCTGGACCCTACACACAGTTCTTTTAAGGGCCCCAAATTTTCTTGTTATTATGATGAAAAAACAAGATTATAAAGATTTATTAAATAATTGGGATCTCCTTAAAGCGCAGAAACTTGGCCCTTTGAGTCCAGCCAATTGTCACGCATTAATATAGACATGGTAAAATTGTAACTTAAGCTGGTTGGGAAACTGGACCCTAGCAACATGATAAGTCGCTTATGTGAATATGCCAAAACACACAAGGGCATCTACCAAGCACAGAGATGCCTTCGTGAAGGGCTTTCTAGGCAAACTGACTTGTATTTACATGGCACAAAGAATAAAGCTTGGAAACCAACATGCAGCCAACTCATCCACTGGTATCGAACCCTCTTTATCAATGTGAAGATCTGTCAATGAGGATATAACGGCTTTGGGTCTCCTTGAAACTATTTCTGGTGTTCAATGGCTTCAAATAAAGGAAATACACACTAAGAAAAATGGTGACTGTAGGATTTTATGTAAAACTGAGATATCTTTAATGTAGTGATTCAAGACCAGTCAGTAAAAGGTTAGGTTAAATTAATTGATTAAGACAAAGCAATTCAAGGGCTATTTTCTTATGGGGAAGCATGTCTTCGTGAAGTATTTTTTAAGGAAACTGGCTCGTATCTGCGTTACACAGGTATAATTGGGCGGAACATCAGAATTTCACAATTGGATGTACATCGTACTAGTAAAGTCCCTCGCACTAACTGTGCAGTTCCGACCAGATTGAAAGAACAGCAACCCGGGGGAAGATCCGAGGATCCCATCCCTCTTCCCCTATCACTAACTTCTTGCCGTGTATTTTTACTGCCTCCTTATTCCACAGACACTATACGTTTACAAACATCCATGCCTTCTCCGGCATCCAACCTAAAACCAATCGGTAGGACAGTCAACAATCTACCTTACACATGCGGAAAACCACAAAAACGTTCATGCCGCTAGTTTCGTCGTCGGGATTCAAACCAGGGTCAAATTACTAGTGTTCAGTGCTCGGCCGCTGAAGGACTGCAGCTAGTAAAAGAACGCGAAGACAAGAAGTTACAAAAAACGCCATAATAGGGCATTCAAACCTGTAGACATGCTATTAGACTATGTGTGTGAACCAAGAGAGTTAGAATTTGATGACATCATAGCTTTTGCGAAATGATTACTGAAAGAATGCCAAAGTGGCTTCTTCCATCACCACCACCACCCATCCAAAGAAGAGAAATGAAACCCTGTTTTAAACAATGAAGTATACAACGATCTTTTAAAACTTCTGAAAATTCCAACCTTTGTAATAACGATGGAGTAAGAACCCAGTTTTACTAGGACTTGCTTTTCGCCACGTTTTTTTCCCCTTAACATTATCTTTAAGATCATCTTTGTTCTGTATTTATTTGTGCGTATCCGTGTATGCATTCTGTGTATGCATTAATTAGTGCTGACTGTCGGGAGATTAGATCTTGCGTTTGAAATGACGCAGAATCAAAGGAATCGTTACATAACTGTGCCGTAGAATCTTTTATTACGCATTTCGTACTTAAGCATGTATCTGCGTTGCAAATAAACAAAGTTCGTGGCATTAGCGTAATAGCACGTGTAGCTCATTGCTTTTCTTAAAATTGTTATCTTCTTGTATTTTCTTTAGCAAAGCAAAAAAGATTTGTCTTCCATGGGATGACATTACCCATGCTTGCGCTTTGAAGAAGAATATTATTTTGAGCATTCTCTAGTTAAGTGACGAAACCGTTCAGCTCACTACTGACTTTGCATTGAGGCTGATAAAGCTTTCCAACCGGTGTGGGCAACTTACAAAAGGTGTTTTTTTACGTTGTCCGTCATCTGTCAAGACCAAGAATTATGAGAACTATCGCATAAAGGCGCAAATGCGCATCATTATAAAGTTCATTTTTGTGACGAAAGCAACGCGAATGTGAAAATCTTAATTTGGGCAAACAGTCACCAGCTTGCATAACGATGCCAACACCTTTTTTTTTTTTTTTTGTTAAGTTGACCACCGCTCATCAAGATATAAAATCAAATGTGACGTGATCCTTATGGTGCTTTGTATCATGAAAAAAGCAACCATCAGCTATGCAGCTGGGATACCATGTGAAGGTCTTAACCATGATAAACAGTTGCCTACTTGCATAAAGGTGCCGGTATTGTTACCCAGCCATTTTTTGAATGGTAATCTTTTCATTCGAAGAATTGTTCCTATAAATTACTCACAGCACCGACAGTTCCGAAAAATTTGCTAAGTCTCCTTTACCCAGTCTTTACGAGCAAGCGGTATATATCTAAACGATAGCAATATACCTTATTTAAACCTAGAGTGTCTTCTCGTTATCAGCCACACACACTAGTGTGTAAAACTTAAGCCACTTTCCTAATTTGGCCTTGATTCCGTAAAATATTAATTGGGAAACATTAAATTCATACTAAGAGGCACAATATAATACTTAAAGGATGAGGGAAGTATAGTAGCAAAAAATGAATAAGACTGATACAGTACGGAGAGAACAAGAAAGCTGCCTGGTCAAGAAGAAGGACAACGAAACAAAGAGCCTTAGTAAGGAATATGGCTTTCCCTAAGTGAAATTACTGCTTTGCACGTCTATCAATACTCATCACTAGATTATCTAATAGTTATTGGAGTAGGAGTTTCCATTCTTGAAGGAGCACTTATTTCAGCTGTACGATGTTCTCCGGAGGGTATGATCGTGCCCCCAGCCATCTGACTAAAGTGTCCCACACATATTCAATGGAATTTAAATCGGGAACACGCTGTCTAACCCAGTCTGTGGATATCTGCACTTTCAAGGAGCTGCTGCATAGCCTGAATCCTATGTGATCGTGCATTGTCATCCATAAAAGCAAAGTAGGAGAGAATGGCACCCCGGAAAAGGGGCACAGGGGGAAGATAACTTCATCACAGTAATGATCCCCTGTAAGTGAAGCTCTGTCGAAAATATAGAACTTAGTCCGCCCATTCATCATAATGCCTGCCCTTACAAGCAAACCAAAACCAACCCAACAGTCTCTTTCACTGATGTTAGTGGGATGAAATCATGTCTTTATCTCTTTTCCGCCAACTGGCGCCAAGAATGTTTGTCAGACTGAAACGACTTTCATCGGTAAAGAAGGTATCATTTCATTGATGAAATGGCCAGTTACCGATGGGCTGCCAGCACTGATTTGCAGCATTCAGGATGCTCTACGAATAGGCCACCTTTGTGGCCACTGTAAACCGGGATGCCGATCTGTTGCCGTGGCTACTGCTAAGTAATGTTGCCCACTGTCTAATTGTAGTCGCTTTTTACCTGCAAGATGATTTATCGGTCATCAGTCACTGTTATTTTCGTTGGCCGACCACCACGAATCTTTCTTACAGCTGGACCTCTCGTTTAGAAGACTTTGAAACAACGCTTTTATTAATTCCAAACTTTTGGGGGATATACGTCAAACTACACCTATCCTCAAGCTTGCCAATACCAAGTGTAAAGGCGTCCTGATATTTTCTTGTTGCCATTCGGCAAGTAAAAATCTGAATTTCACTTGCAGAAGAATGCCTGAAAATGTGCCTTCCTGTCTTCTTTTTGAGTGTCTTTGTACTGCATGTCCTGAAGTACCCTCTGACGTCATGGAGCTGATATTCGCACATATTTTACCTTCTACTGAGTTGTCTTTTCATTGCACGGATCGAAAAATACCCATTGAACTATTTCTTTGTTGTATGTTGAAAAATGAATTTGTTGCTTAAGTTTTACACACTAATGTATATTACCTATCACTGTATTTCTTTTTATCTTGCACAGAACTTATATTTTTGCCTTTGTTGTATACCTCAACTTTTTGCTTCGATGATTTATGAACGATAAGGGACCTGTACTTGTCTGTATTTATAAGTAACTTATTTCTGATTACAGTATAATCCCTTTTAAACGGCAGCAATGGAACCTCGCCGATTCTGGATAGTTCGTATTTTTAAAACTTACTTCTTCATGTTTGTGTTGCCATGTATAGAAATTCCAGCTCAGAAATGTGCGTCTCTCATGTAATTAAATAAATCATACCGAAAATCACATTAAAAATTAAAACATAATGTGTATGATTTTTGCTTTGCATGTCTTCATCCTTTTCCTTTTGTTCATAATCGTTCTCCGTTACCAGTACATGTCCGATTGCTTTTTCTTCTCCTTGATGGATGAGATGGAAACAGAATTATCTACATCCACCCAAACCTGCACCTCCTCTTCAATAATATAAACCCACTCCTAGCTTAAAACTACTAAATCCGAGATGTTTACAACGAATGTGTTTTAAAACCAAGAGAATCATCTTCATTTATGAATAATAAACATAGGCAACAATTTACGCCAATGGTGTAGTAGTCTTTACATCTTTCAAACAATATAGCGTCTTTGAATGTGAATTATTTCTGATAATAATGAACGCTTTCTTCAAAGACGCTTCAACTTATGGAAATGGATCAGTAATTCACTTTATAGGATTTTATTTATTTTTACTTATAGTATTCTATTTTGTGAGTCTTTTCGGAATTCTCATATTCCCCTCGCGTTTCCTCGCCAGGATGTATATGAGTTAGGGTGGACGAGAGTATTTAAACTGTTAGAGCGAAAAGGTTAGACAGAGCGTGATTTTGCTATTGCGAGAGCACGTTGTTAGTTTCTAAAAGCTATTAACTTTAATAGCGGCTACGCCTTCTAGCCGGCGTAAATTTCTGTGTCAACCTGTTAGCTTAATTTGCTAGTCTTTAAATTTAGTGTGATATTTTCTTTTAAGTTCTTTCCGCAAGTAGGTGTTTTTGTAAGCACGTAAGTCCTTTCCATCTATTAAACATTTTGTGTTTAATAAAAGGATCTTTTACATCCTTTCCATGATTGTGTTCCTCTCCAAGCTTGTGCAAGAATTCGCAAGTATCAACACTTAAGTAGATCTAGTTACATTTTATGTTAACTTTATGTATTAAATCTTAAATCTTTATATGCTGGATAACTTCTTGGTTTATTAACTGGATAAGGCATATTAGGTTGGATGGTAGAAACATAGCATAAATGCTTTCTCGCATTTAAATCCTCAGATTGTTAATTCCTTATATATAGTTATTCTTTGTATAAAGTAAAGGAAATATTGTAGTCGTAAAAAATTTCGATCATCAGTTTTCAATGGAAATATCCATTTTGACAGTTCTCGAATGCATTTTGACCTTTTTTTTTCATCACGTTTGTACGTACGAACAGAATAAAGGACTTGTTATTACCAAACGGATTGTAAAAGGGATTCAGAATAGATTTTTCCCGCCACGTCTGTACTTATGTATGTACATACGTATCTCGCGTAACTCAAAAACGATTAGCCTAGAACATTGAAATTTTGTGTGTGGGAATGCTGTAACATCTAGTTGTGCCCTTCCCTTTTTTATTGCAATATGCACTACCGAAAGTTTATGCACACATATATGCCAACCGTCTTCCTCGGTCTTTGTCTTGCAATCGTTGGTCATAGTTCCAATTACAGAAGTGTCTCAAATGGCTTCACAATTCAAAATTAAAAAAAAAAATTTTTTTAATTAATTTTAGATAAATAATGAAATTTAGCTTTGAATGCAGCCTCCTGGTTCCTATATTTATATTTGGGAAGGTTTTATACTCGTTATGAAAAAATAAAAATACAAGAAGATTGATTCTAGTAGGACAAAAATTGAGCGGGATATTTAATTTCAAAACCTGCAATTTTGGATGCTATTTTCAACTTGCTTGTAGGGATCGGTTACTTAATAGAATAATTTGAAGAAATAAGTTTAAATGAAGAGATGGAAAAATTGTCTATAATTTAATAGGCATGCAAGGAAGTCATGTGGATTAAATCACATCAGATTTCTTAATTTCATAGTTCTGTAACACATACACATATATTTATTCTTATTCATTATAGAAGAATCTCGGGGCTTAATAATGATCATTAAGTACGACGAACACTAATTTATTAATGAAGTAACACATAAAAAGAAATAAAATGTAAGAGAGTTTTAAGTTACATAGCTTGCGCTGAGCTTTTCAAATCCTCAACTAACGTTCGTTAAGTCACATGACTGTAAGAAAAAAGAAATGTTATAGTTTTGTGAATCACGCATCACGTGACAAAAAGCAGATGCGCTATTATAAGGATGAGTCACTCCATCTGTTACAGTTCTAATTTTCGGATTTAAATTTAAATCTTCAAAAATGCCGTTGTTCTGATATTATCGGTTAATTGGGCGTCGGTTACGAGAGAATTTACTTAATTTTATTACAGTGATAATTTTATGTCACTCATATCATATAATTATATAAAATGCTACATTGTCTTAAAAGGCAGCTGCTCCTAGAACGTGTACGGTGGCATCCGACCTTGTTTTTTCGGGGTTGAAGAATGAATCTTATGAACAAAGTGTACAATAAAGTATATTTAGCGCTATAGAACCAATTATTGTGGAAAAAATAATTGTTACGAAACAGCAGAAAAGTACTGTCGCCAATGTCTCAGACAGAGGAGAACTTTCAGGAGCGGCACATGCGCGTTAACTGAAAGCCAAGCTGATCGTCTGGGAAAAGCTATTTTTTAATTTGTTTAAATTTCTGTTATCGTTTATGTTTTATTATAGTATTCGCATCGAATATACGGTAACGATTTGAAAAGGTATCATATAATGAATATTCTTGTCCATTCTTTTTCTGTAATAGTATTTGAGAAGTTAAAACATGTTTTTGAGAGTATCAGAGTGTCGCTGTAGTAAACACAGTAAATTTTAAAGAGCGTTTGTATTTATTTTATAATATGTTGATGTGTATATTTATCGATGGAGTCAATTCAATTCGATCGGTCCGTTTTGAGGCATAATAGAAATAAAATTTACAGAATGAAATGCGACCTTGCCCTACGATTTCCGGATTGATGTGAAGGGTATTTCCGCTTTGAAGTGAAGGAAGTCGAATTAAATCGTACTTTCAAACTGAAGCTCTACAGAAACCAAAAGGATAAGTACCCTTATTTGAAGCTTTTTATTTGTTTAATGACTTCTTAATTCAAAATGTAACTGAGAGAAATTTTGACGAATAAACGCACATTAAAAATGCAGTTAACGAAATTAAGAGAATATCGTCAATCACTTATTTCCTTTTTATATAAGTATCAAATCTTTCATCAATACAAAGAATGTGATTAATTCAAAAATAAGAGCACAAAGAGGTACCACTCTCGATTTTATAGCAAATGAAAAACACACAGAATTCGTGTAGATTATGTAATTTGAGCAATCACAAGATTTTTAATTATCCTAATTATGTCATTGAATAAGAAATTAAGTGTAAGAGAAAGAATAGAATTTGTGAAAAAAACGAGTTTTATTCTAGTTCTCACAGTGTGAGAAATTGCCTTTCCAAGTACTTGTACAAAAAATGTCAGAAGAAGCACACCTTTCTGTTATGTTATCAAAATGAAAGTATTTCTTTTGGTGCCATATTAGAAAAAGCTGAGATGTAGTATAGATGTGCATTAGATGTAGTATATGCGACTGCATTTCAAGCTAAAAATCAAAAGGAAACTTTTACAGCAGCTACGAGTACTTGCAGTGGGAAAAACTTAATTATATCTACCGCTTTTGTATTTATTGAGACTAATGAAGGAAATTTAATTAGAGTGGGGGCATTAATGTGTCAGTGGAAGTGTTTCTTCTTTTCGTATCTCTGAATTAGCGCATATACGTAATTCAAGTAGTGAAAAGACAAACATTTCGGTTTGCAGTATAGTTGCTATTTCAACTACGAAAAAAAGAAATACAGTTGCTTTTATTTATAATCAGAAACAGACGTATACAAGAAAATTAGAGTTTTTTATAATTCCTAAAATAGCAAGTTTAACTCCAACAAAATTTGTCGATGCTAGTAATGTAATGATTCTCGAGAAGATAAATTTAGCCATCCGGAATTTTATAAACCTGAGAAAGCAAAGATATTGCTCGGCGGGGAAGTTTTCTATGGTATGTTACGAGCTGGAAAAATCCACGTTCCTCATACAAGTTTGATATTACAGAGTAAGTATTTGGATATATAGTTAGTGGAAATACAAATGATTCACATCGAAATAATTTATCGTATGTAGGGTTAATTAATGGTAATTTACAGAGTGAATTAAAAACGCTTTTCGAACTAGAATCTTTAGGAATTAAAGATGATCCTTATTGATTTAGGTTAATATAACACGCCGAATAATGGCTATTGAAGAAGTCAAATAACAAGAATCATCGATATATTTGTAAATTTTGCAGGACTAGTTTCGATGGTTTAACTACAGAACCAACTTCTTCAGCTGCCTAAGTGCAAATGAACGAGATAAGATATGGTTATAAGATGAGAATGGCTGGACGAAAGTGAAGCTACTGGCGCCATCTATTGTTCAAACAAGAAAACTAAAGCATAATTTCCTTAAAGCCTGAAGGTAAAAATGGATTGTGAATCAGGATCGTTAACTAGAACAAAAAGATTTTGCTAAATTTGAAACGCCACTAGAAAATCTACTTCACTAATGGAAGATGATTTTGAGTAATTTTAGCTACAGAAAAATGGAAAGTCGGATTCTTGGATTAACAATTCTGGATAACAGAGGACTTCTGTGTTTCCTTTTTCCTAACATTGTAGAGACATTAGTTTTATTTCGAAGCAGGAATCATGAAAAACATGCAATTCCTTCGCCGGGAATCGAACCACGGACCTCTGAAATACCGGCTCAGTGTGCTGACCATTACACCACGAAGGCACGCTAAGAATGTGGGAGATATACCTTATAACATATGCGTCATGTTCTTTAACGCGAAATTTAAAAGCTGTCTTAGTTTGACCAATGTAAATTAAACTACACTGGCAAGGAATCCTGTAAATACACCAGAAATTCATATCCGGAATGAGGTCCTTAATATGAAATTGGGAATTTTATCAATAGGAGAATAAATGAACTGAAAGTTAAATTTCTGTAAAATATGTGCAATTTTATATCTAATCGACGGAAAGAAAGGAATGACAACAGAATTCTTATGATCTCCTAAAACAAGAACGTGCCTTTGGATGTGTTAAGATGAGAATTTTTTAACTGCTTGGTTAATAATGTTGGGTAGAAAGCCCCTGTCAATAGCAACTGCTTTTAAATAATTTAGTTCTTGAGTCAATTTGGAGACTTCGTTTGGGTTTTGTCTATGTCGAGTAGTTTACATAGTTCTTTAAATACAGTTGATGTAAAATTTCTTCCATGATCGCAGTAACTGAAGAGGCACTCCAAACCTGGAAATCCTATGCTGTATTATTCCCTCTCTTACCGACAGCCTCTTGATCAAGGATAGGATACACTTCAGCCCACTTTGGGAAGTAACTAATGGCAGAGAGGATGTATTTGTTGTCATCAGCAGCTCTTGGCAGAGATCCCAGGATTTCAAAGGCCATGCATTCAAAATACGCTCCTACATTGCAATGTCGCAGCTTCACCCGGCTGCGTTTCTTTGGTCCTTTCTGATCAGCACAAACATCGCAATATTGGCACCACTTTTGTACGTCAGCTCTTGCATTACTCCACTAGAAGCGCTCTCGAAATTTACGCAAAGTTTTCATTACTCCGAAGCGGCCTTCTGTCAGAGTGCGATGTAGTTATTTAAGGACGTCCAGGATCCAGGATCTTGGAAGTATAACTGCCATCGGAATGCCTTTCCCATCATCCTATTCGAACTTCCGGTACAAAATGTCATTCCGAATATGGAGTGAGGCCCAGTGAGCGCAGCATTGTTTTGTCGTAGGACTATAAATCGAAATGTCCTGCTAGTTAGCTTTCTTCTTGAAGAATCCATTAAGACAATTATGGGTTTAATGTCGCCGTCTTCTAACTGGTCTTTCCTGACTTCTTCGTTACTCCATGGGTCTCGATCAACCGATGTTGAAGTTATAACTTGACGCGCGATCGGATTAACCAGCTCGAATTTCACTGGAAAATATCGGCAACTTTCTAGGCAAAGTCTTCTAGACAGGACGTCGGGTTTTCCATGTGACGAAACTTTCCTATGATATTATGTTCCTGGATCTCTGTATCCATCTGGCTATTTGGCCTTCGGGATTCTTGAAATTTAACAGCCAGGTCAACGATGCATGATCTATGCGGACCAGGAATTTTTTGCCACAGAGGTTATGGTGGAAGTGTTTTGCGGCTTTAACTATGACGAGCAACTCTTTTCTGGGGACAGAGTAATTCCTTTCCAGTTTAGATAGACATATTCTCCAGTATGCTGCAATACTTTATTGACCGTTTATTTCTTGGGACAAAACAGCATAGACATTCTCATTGCTCGCATCTGTGTGAAGAAAAGATGGTTTATCGGGTTCAAATACATCGGGATTGTCACAGTTTTTAAAGTCCCCTTCAGTCTCTTAAATGCGTTCACACATTCTTTTATCCACAAGAACTTTTGCTTGCTCTCTTTCATCTTTTGAGTGTTGCAATTTAAAAGAAGTCTTTGACAGATCTTCTGTAATTTGTATTGAGCCCCAGGCAAATTCTCAAGTGATAGACATTTTCGGGGTGTCTCCAGTCTTGAATTGCCGACATTTTTCTGAATCTGTATACACACTATAGCAGAGATGACATATCTGAGGTAAGTTGCTTCCTATCTGAACAATTTACGTTTGGTGAGACTTAACTTTAGACTCTCTTCATTCAGTTTCTCACACAACTCCTTAATATTTTCTAATTGCTCTTCAAAAGTTTTCCGACCATTCCAATAATGTCATCCAGGTTTATCACAGAGGCTTCATAAGAAAGACAAGGTCTCCATGAGACGTTCGAATGTTCCCGGTGCGTTGCATAATCCAGACGGAATCACCTTGAATTGACAAACAGCCGATAGAAATAGCTGGCTTTTCTCGGTCGTCCGGATGTAACTCTACTAACCAATATCCATTCTTTAATTCAAGCGTCGAAACCCACTTGCTTCCAGAAAGAGCGTCAAGAATGTCGTCAGTTCTGGGAACAGGGTAGCTTTTTTCTGAGTGATGTCGTTCAGTCGGTTGTAGTCCACTCAAAATCCAGTTGAACCGGCTGCATTTCTGACCAGGACGATAGGAGAGACCTATGGACTTGTTGAAGGCTGCTCGATAACGTCGCTTTCCTGCTTGTCCTTTAAAAGGTTTCCTACCTCTTCCTGTTTAGCAATCGGTAGACGTCTTGGATGTTGCTTGATTAGTAGGTAATCCTAAGTATCGATTGTATGCTGTGTCAGACAGGTTCGACTTACGTCAGAAGACGAGCTGGAGAAAACATCTTGAAATTTTTGAATGACACGTGCGGCAGCACTTCTTTTTTCATTGCTTAGTTGTGCCTTTTGCAATAACTCCGATGCTAGGCTCTCCGAAGACACGGGTACTAGAGACATATTGTTTCATTTAACGCAGGTCACTGGAATAGATGCTGCAACCATTTCCCCTTACCTAATAACTTTCTCTTTATCAGTTACACTGGGAACTCTCACCAGGATAATGGTGCTCGATAGGTCAACGAGTGCCTATGCTACTAGTACTCATCGCGCTGTGTTGCAGTTCCTGCGATATTCCATTACACCGTCCCAGAAATTTCTGTTTTCTGCTGTGGATCCAAAAAGTAAAAATTCTTTTGTTGCTGGTACTGTGATATCGTCTTCAGCTATTATTTGGGGACGAATTTAACTCCTTCAGCTCTTATTCCTAGCAGCGTTATGTCCTCAGAGGCATAAAGCAGTTCGTTAGTTTTAAAGTCAAAGGAAAAATTATATTTCTTTAGAAGTCTAATCCGAGTGTGCAATGGTCTGAAATATCTGCCACATATATCGTGGGATTTTAGGCTTCACTTCAGTTCCAAACGTGATGTTAACATTTAATTACCCATTGATGTCGATTTTGTCCCCGAACACAGTCTGAAGGATAACGCAGGACTACGTCCAGATGAGTTTACTTTCCAATTGTATAGCCAAATCTTTTCGGATGATGGTAATATTGGCTCCTGTATCGATGGTCATTTTGTAGGGAACTCCATTTAGTAGCCCCAAGATGAAGATTTCATTGCTGCTGCCACTGATTGCAGAAATCTGAAACGCTTTGAAATAAGACTTCTGAATAACTAGCAACCTCCGCTCTGCGAGATGGCTGCAAATTTGTTCGTTACCACTCCTTTTCCGCCTCAAAATTCTAATCCCTCTGGCTAAATCGTCTAGACGAGCAGACATCAAAAATTGTTACTTGTGTACGGGTTAGTATTGGAACTTCTGTGCACAGAACCGATAACAGCTTGATAAAATTTGTTTTCCGAAAGGAAACATTTCACAGTTCTGGAACTTTGCACAAATGTACTTGCACAGTTCTTCTCTGTATGAAAGAACACAATAATAGGTTACCACCTCAGAGTACTAAGAACGTTAAAAAAAGGCAATGCAAAGCGCATCTAACGAGCGAAGCTCGCACGGAGATCTCTCAATTCTCCAAAGTCAATTCCGAACTGAACTGATGCTCTCTCCGGTCTTATATTGCTTTCCCCAACCGCCGAGAAATCTCACGTTTTTTCCATTTTTCAAAATTACTAGAAGATATATAAGGCTAAATTTTCAAATGTCTGGATATGGTTACAGTTACATATAGGGATAAAGTACAGTTATTCAATTACAATATCAATTAGAGTTATACATGGACCGTACAAATGTCTACAAATGGTAGCCATGGTTGCCGACTTTTGGCGATTTCTTACCAAATTTGGCTGAAAAGTCGCCAAAACATCGCCAGTTTGGCGATATCACGGCTATTTAGCAGGATAACCATTTACCTCAGTGTTAAATAGGCCTGCCTCTGTAATCTTATGTTTTCGGCAGAGCTTCGCTTTTTTTGAAGCTGTTCATGTTACATTATACAAAATTCGTAACAATAATAAATATTACCTAATTTTTGAAGAAAATTCTTTAAATAATTAAAAAGTCTTAAAGGATTTAATATATCAGAGCTATTTTCTAAAGGCTATTTCAAAACAACGATTCTTTTCTTTCCCAAAGGGAGACATTAGTGTGTTTCATCTTGTAAGGCAAAAAATTAAATGTAAAATTTTTGGAGACTTTGCTTACTCCCGAGTTTCAGCGATGTAAAAGATATATATGCCGAATTTCAAGGAGATTCGATAATATTTAGAGGTTGCACATTTTGATCAATTTTGCAAAAGTATGCAAAAACAACGATTTTTCAATGTTAATTTCGTTTATTGCTAAAACAAAAACACAAAATAATGTTAAAACTAGACACTAGATCAGGGGTCGCCAAACTTTTTTGATCATCGCCCCCTATATAATTTTTCGAAATCTCCATAGACCCCCACAAAGGTAATTTTCAGGTAATTAAAATAAAACTATGTATTAGTCTAAATAATTAATAAATCAGAAACAGTAAGTAAAGTAGCTACAGATTTTTTACTTCTTAATGAGATGAGTGTGCCTGGTGTTTCTTGGGAAGGTTCGCTATATTGGGTTCGAAATTAGTCAATTTTAACCGTAAATCCCCTGGAAGCTCCACATTTAATTTATTTCTGTTTTTAGTTAAAATTCAATTAACGTGACTGAAACCGGCTTCAACCATATACGAACTTGGAAACGCCAGCATAAATGGCTGAACCATTTCGTAAAGTTTCACATATTTTTGCTTTATATTTATATTAGTCCTAAATTTATGTATTGTCAAATTTTTAATAAGCGTTTTTGCTTCAAGATCGGACAATAGTTCAGCAAGCTCCTCTTGTATGTTGATGTCGACGTTATCAATTTGCGCCGAAAATGACGCAATAATCCAATCAGGGATGTCGATGTTTTCCAAATCAACAAAGCGCAGTTTAAAATCGTCACGGTATACATACGAAAACACATAAGAAAAAAAGGGGCAGATTGTTTTCTGATTTATTATTTTATTTTCTATGAAGAATATAATATTAAATCAATTATAAAAATATTTTTAATTTTTACATACGCAGTTAGATATGTGTGATTTGAGTATTAAGAACTGTTTTTCCTTCGAGTCGCAATAGACCCCCATTCGACCTCTTGAGTCAGATAGACCCCTACTGTTGTTAAATAGACCCCTAGGGGTCTATATAGGCCACTTTGGCGACCCCTGCACTAGATTAATAGGTAGTATGATAGGCAAAATGTGTGTTAAATTAATCATCTCTGAACGACTCAACTTTGAATCAACTTTAAATTAATCAACTTTGCAATGCCTTTTTTTGTTCGCTTGGTGGAAACTTTTATGCGATGCTCGATTACCCTCAACATGAACTGTTTCTGTCGTTCGTCCCTGACGGATTCGTTACACTTTTCTATCAAACCAATTCCTCTAAGGTATCACTGACCGCCTTAAGAGCCTTCACATGGCTTCTTTGAAACTCACTGCTCTATTACGTCATGGATTTCAAACAATTTAAAGAACGTTTTTGTTTTATTAGTAACGAAAGAACTGTCGTCTTTTCCTTCAAATATAAATTTTTTACACTGTAATCGTTTCAGTTCCTTTTTCTTTGTAGGTTGGGTTTCTAAATTTTTAGTTATATTTGCCTCTTTCTTTCGCTCGAAAACGCCAGTCCTACGTTTGTTTCTGACAGATACCAAAGCTTCTCTCAGCAACTGTGAGAGCATCTTTTTTTATGCTTGCATCTGGATAAGTGCTCAGAAGCTGTAGCATATCCACATGATTTTTTGGAGCTCATCGACGTATCTCTTTCCAAAAGTAAACATACGTGTGGCTAATACAATGTGCCACCGGTTTCATTCATTTCAATTCTCGTTGAGAAATATTCAACTGTTTAGTAAAGAGGACAATTTTAAGTGCACATACTGCCTTTGCCATCCACTTTGCTTGATGCAGAACTCCTGAGATCCTGAAACTGAAGTCGTTTTGAGACCAACCTCCTAAGTACAGGTCGTAAGAACTCTTTGTGGTGGTCTTTTGGATGACTTTTGTCTTTAGGACATTTTGGACACAGTTAATCATTTTCAGTCATTGTTCTTCTTGAAAACTTTGAACGGGACTTTCTTCATCCAGCATTGTCATATATAATTTCTTTTCAAGTGAAGCCCACAGACTCTGGAACTTCCGAAGAATTTGGATGTCAGGACCATTTGGCGTGCCACAACACTCCTTTCAATGTTAATACATGGGTGTGATGACGGCAAGCCAAGCATAATAATGTTCGTCCAAATTCCCTTTCATTTCTGGTACATGCCCTTTGGATCAGTCCCATATTAGGTGATGTAGTACATCAGTACAAAGTGCTTCAATATTAGAAATTCCACTGGTTTGGGATAAAAGTCATTAACATGTATGCAACCTCTCAATATTGTCCAATCTTCTTGAAGTATAGCATATATATAATTTGCATCACTGAAACTCGAGGCATAAGCAAAGTCATATGAAAATCACATCAGTGGGAAAATGAAACACCCTAGGCGACATGTATTGCAATTCTTTGGCACTTAGCTATGCGAAAATTTGAAAGGTGTCAAGGAAATCAGTAACTAAGTTAGAATTAGATGCTTATACAAACGTATTCGACAGTCTAACCCCTCTATAAGGAACTCAGCTTATAATGAACCTCTACGTTCTTGTGCACTTAATTTATACTGTTTCACAGGTATAAAAATTAGACATAAAGAACCATATGGATATCTTAGGTTGAAACTTTTTTTTCTTTTCGTATTGCTTCAAGAATTTCTCAAAGTTTAAACAAAAACATTTACTAAACTTTAAAATTATCCATTTTTAAGACGTTACGATTCACACTTCATCTGCAAGAGAAAACAACTTTACGTTCCTTTCCTTTTATCTTCACCGTCACTTTTCTCTGTGTTCTACACAAAGGTTCTGCAAGACTGATGTGAACCTAATTCTAGGAGAACGTGGGCACAATAAGCATATCTTAAAACACCATATTCAGCGACATTGAACCAAAGAACACGATTGGGTTCTCCGATTCCATTCAAATTCTTTGACTGAGCTCCCTGACAGAGGTCAGTCAAGGTCGATGACTGATTTCTTATTCAAGGCTGATACTATGATGGAAATTTCCAAAATTTCGCTATTTAGG
>KK122231.1:108576-130245 GCA_000611955.2 Stegodyphus mimosarum
ATTGAAACATATGACCTGGGCCTGTACAATTGATTCGTCTTTTAGGAAATTTTTATGCTTTTGGGTTGATTAAGCCTAAATACTGTGCAAGTTAAGTTCTTCGAATAAGGGTTTTGCTTTCTTCAGGTTCTTTGTTAAGGCATTGGATATTTCTATGAATGTCTTCAAATCTTTGCTTTTCAAACATGGATAAAATTTTCCTGCAGTCTGAATCATTCTAAGAGAAAATCACAGACAATGTTTTGCCCTCAGAAATTAAGTAAAAGTAAATTCGTCAATATTTTTTGCAATTCATTTTTAGTATTTTTATAATATTATGGATAACGTAATTATTCATAGTTATCAATTAAATAATTTATGATGTTAAATTATTTAACGTATAGTGAAAGAATAACCAGTAAATTTAAATGAGGGTAATAATTATTGTAACTAAACCTTAATATGATTTTTAATCATATTTACTATTCACGTCTTTTGGTAGATGTGACAATGTTAATCAGCTTTTACTGCCCTGAATTGTCATTCACTTTTTACACCTTTTTGTCAGATATTCCATTTTTCTTATCGGATCGGATCGGATATAGTGAACTAAACTTCCAGTCCTTTGAGATCCCTTACAGCAGGGTTCAACTGTACCAGGGCAATGATTCGTAATTTTTTAGGTAAATCTTTTGACGAAAAGGAAAAGAAAAAAAAATTAGAAGAAGGGATAAAATTTGCTTGCATATAAAACTTGAATACGTAATTTTTCTGGAATCAGGGCACCGTTTCTTAGAAAAAAAAAAAAAAACACGAAAACCAATGTTCGAAGCAAAACTGTAATTCGGCGGAAGAGGCAAAGGGGGGGGAAGCAAAAGGAGGAGTCAATCACCTTCTTTCACAGCAATTCGTCTGCTGCACTTTTTTGTACTGTTGCCAATTCTATCGCTTCAGAGAGCTTGAGTTATATTTTAAGCGAGCAATATGCGCTGCCAGATATCGTAGACACCCGCAATCTCATTTCTGTGGTGCTATTTGAAATAATACGTTAACGCTTCCTATACGTTGTGGAGGAAAAAAGAATATAATGCACTTTCACAGGCTTCAGTTAGAGATTTAAAGAGCATTATTAACGCAGCTGTTAATCTGAAAGTGTTTCTAGATTCTGTAATGATGAATTTTAGCAGATTAAATTTGTTGCTTAATATTTATACATATAGAGATTTAATATTTGGACGATTTTAAAAGATTCCAATACAGTCAATTTAAAATTCGGAAAAATAACTAAGCAAATTCATTTTAAGTTGAAGAAGAAATTTTCTTTACTTTTGTAAATTTCTGTTCTCGTGCTAGGAAGAAAGTATTTTTATTAAAAAAAACTGCGTTCAATGTATTACGTTCCCTTATAACTCCTATTCGGACAACTTCATCACAGAAACGAATTGGAAAATTGGTTAAAAATCATTCAAGTTTAGACTGTGTTTTCATTCTTTGAGTAATACCTACAGGATTGGCGCTAGGCATTTTGCCTGTTTTGGATCCCAAACTCTGCTATCCGGGGTCTCCTAAATTCTACAAATTTTGCCATCCTTAAATTTTATTGCTTGGTACTTCCCTAAATTCAAAAACATTTTGTTGTTTCTGAATTCTGCTGCCCGATATCTCCCTAAAATCTAAAATTTTTCTGCTTGGGGCTTTGCTAAATTCTAATTAATTTACTGTTCGTAAATTCTGCTATCCGGTGTATCCCTAAATTTGAAAAGTTTTGCTATTTTAAATTTTCTTTTCTATTGCTTCTTTAAATTTTGGCACCCCTAAATTCTGCTGCCCAGTATCTCCCTAAAATCTAAAAATTGTGTCATATCTAAATTTTCTTGCTTGTTTCTATTCTGAATTCTAAAAACTTCGCCACCTCAATTCTACTTCCCCAAAAATCTAAAATTTTCTTGTTCGGTGCTTCTCTAAATTCTAAAAATTTTACCTTCTGTTATCAGGACTTAGTGCTCTGTGTATGCTCTTTGCAGACATAGTAAATTCTGTGATAGGGTTCTTATCCTTACGTTCTAAGTCCTGAACTGGAACAGTGAGCGGATAATACGCTATGTTCTGATGTTAACTGCTGGGCTGGAGAATAACTGCACGTGAAGGGATTTGAAATCCTCTTTTATTCAATTACTATTAAATACAAACCTCCCAATTCGGGAGAGATACAGAACGTAACAGACCACACTTTGGTCGAACTTAACAATCAAATAAATTTAAATAAATTAAAATAGAACTTAAATTAAACGTTGCTTCGCAGAGCAATTCGCGGAAGTTGGCCTCTACCGAAAAGGGTGCGTAGCAAGGTATACTAAATACTACCGCACTTTAATTTATTTTACAATGCAATCACGTAGTAAGCACTATGGCTTATAAATTTAAACTGTTAGCTGGTCAGGCGAACGTTGAGCAGCGTGACCGTGATCTGAGGCAAAGCTCTCACACACCGAGAGGTTTCTACCTCTGGCTTAAATAGTGCTTGGCTGAACTTCAAAAATTAGCATAAGCTAAAAACGCGCGCTTCTTCTGACAGGAAGTTGAAGCAGAGAGGAGATAGAAAAGATTTAAATTAAAATAAACTTGGTTAGTTTAACTAAAACCTTACACTGTAAGTTCTGCTACTCAATAATCAATCTCCTTAAACTCTAAAACTTTTACCATCTTTAAATTTTATTGCTCAGTACTTCTCTAATTCAAAAAATGTTGCCGTTCCTAAATTCTGCAGCCCGATGTCTTCGTAAAATCTCAAATTTTGCTGCTTGGTGCATTGCTAAATTCTAATTAATTTAGTGCCCTTAAATTCTGCTGTTCGGTGTAACCCTAAACTGTAAAACCTCTGCCTCCATAAATTTTCAATCTCGTTGTTTCTGTACGTTCTAAAAATTTTTGCACCTCTAAATTCTCCTACCCGGTGTGTCAATCAAGTCAAAATATTTTGCCACTTCTAAATTTTCATTCTTGTTGCTTCTCCAAATTCTAAAAATATTGCCATCCTCAATTTTACCTCCCTAAATTCTAAAATTTTCTTGCTCGGTGCTCCTCTAAATTTAAAAAATTTCACCTTCTGTAAGTTCTGTTCGTCGGTGTCTTCTTAAACTCTAAATATTTTGAAATCCCTAAATTTTCATGCTGGTTACTTCTCTCAATTCTAAAAATTTTGTCACTCCGAAATTCTGCTGTCTGGTTTTTCACTAAATTGTAAAGATTTTTCCATTTCTAAATTTTCTTGTTTATTGTTTCTCTAAATTCAGAAAATTCTACTAGCGGTGTCTCCCTAAATTCTAAAATCTTCCTATCCCTAAATTTTATTCCTCGGTGCTCCTCTGAATTCTAAAAATTTTACCTAAAAATATGTAAAATTCTAAAGCCCTAAATACTGCTGCACGGTGTCTTGCTGTAACCTAAAACCTTGGTTACCCCTAAATTTTAATGTTCAGTGCCTCCTCTATGTTCTAAAAATTTCGCCACTGCTGAATTTGGTCGTTCGGCGCTTCTCTAAATTCTGAAAATTTTTCCGCTTCTAAATTCTGCTACCTGGCGCTACCGTACCTGTTACCTTGCGCCGACGCTGATAAGTTAGCACTTGGGTTAGGTTATTAGGGTCCATTACTAGAAAAAAAAAACTGTCTACGCTGACTCGGAATTGATTAGGTTGAATAAAATTAATTAATTAATTCTGAGAAAGCACACTACGGCGCTTATTTGTTCGAGAAAAGTACTTCGTTGGAGAATTTCTAAGGAAAATTAAAATGCACCTACAGTTTATGGTAAGATTCATCAAACCACATGCAAGTAGCTTGTTCAGCTGCTAGGAGTAAAACCAAAGGTGAACACACGGTCAACACTTTAAAATGTTCTGCTTTGGATTAAAGTAATTAATATTTTAGGAAATTATACATTATTTGTGTCAGTGGTTTCCATTTGGTAGCCACCGAAGAAATTTTATGCGGCCCATTTCAGTTCTGTATTTGTTGCAAATACGGTTTGGCAAAACTTCTAGATGGAACCCCGAACTTACAGTATTTACATTTCCATTAAAAAAGAATATAAATAATGCCCCAGAAAATCTATAAATGGAACTAGTTATTTTAAAATGTCATAGAAATCTATTCAAATATTTTAAGATATGGATTTGAATAACTTTAATTCGCATTTGGAGAAAAGAAAATAATTAAGCTCAATACGAATTTTTGCTCTAAAAATAATTGCTTTGATTGAGAATGCATTAATATGTGAACAGAATTTTCTCACAGTAGAAAATTAATAGGAACCCGATTGACCGATGAGTATCTACAATCCGCGAAGAAGATCATGTCGAGTAAATTCAGCCCAAGGCTACACACTTTATTAGAATCGGAACGCCATCGAGTATAAAACTACGGTAAGAAATCAAGAAGTTTTTAACTGTATATAAGTGTATAACTGTGTATAAGTATAATAAATAATAGACTGGGTTGTTCTTATTTGTTATACAGTTTTGTAAGTTATGTTTATTTAAATTATATGTGGGGTATTACTTATTTAATCCAATGTTCAATCTTACAACCCCGCAAACACTAACAAGCGAATAATCGCTCAAGTGTGTGAATAAACACGTAAGACTTAAGAAGGGTTAACTACCCTTTATTTTTTACAATAAATACAATAAACTCCTAACTCGGAGTATACGCAAAGCCTCCACTTGGGCTTGAACTTAAAATAATTATGAAATTGAACTAAACTAAGCTTAACTAAAGCTATCTGAAAGATATAGACGAAGCTATCAGGATTCTAAATAGTTGGCCCCTAAACATTAATTAAATCGGCGAAGCCAAGCAAGGGCATAAAGTATGGCCGAGCGTAGTAGCTAAGAGAGAAGGTAGCCAAAAGGCAAACGCGCGCTAGTCAGGAAAATCAGACTCTCTCTCTCGAAGTTGGCGAAACATCGACTTAAATCGTACTCTTTCTCATTTGAATTCACTGCGTTTCTGAAATTACATTCTGGTAGGAAATTGTAAGCTGAAATGAGAATAGATAGAAAAGTTGTATAAGTTAAAATAACTGTTAATAAAGTTAGGATAAACCTTACATATAAATAATTTATAATTATTAATTGATTTAATTTAGTCATATTTATTTATTATTAATCCGTTATAATATTATTTTCTCCCGTATGCTTTCTTTATCTTTTGCAGAAAGCCACTTAAAAAAAAAGACTTTTTTTTTTTTTACAAAACATACGTAAAATGGATTTAAAAGGGACTTTTTCATGGATTTTAAAATCGTATGCTTCTTGCTTAACTCAAAGACGGTCACCCGCAAAACGTTGAAATTTTGTAAATGGGACTGCTATAACATCTATTTGTCCATCTCCCTTTTATTATTGCAGTTGGCCGTAACAATATACTTCATATATACGTATATATATATAAGATATAACAAAATACGATGGCTGCGCTAGGAAACGATTGGCGATCTCAAAATTAACTATTCTAAATTTGGTGTCCTTGAAGAATAAAGATAGCAAAATTTAGCTTACCTTTTGTGCACCCAGCAGCAGCAGTTAAATCTCCGAAACTTCATTGGTGTGAGGGATAATGATAATGATAGGATGCATACTTAAGCACAAATCATATTTATTCAGCTATAACTAAATAATATAAAGCGACAGATACATTAATGTTTGCATACAAGCACATACGAAAGCTTAAAAAGAAGTAAGGATTAACTGTATCATGGGATGTATTAATTGGGTGTGATTGACGTATTTGGAATGGTTGATGTAGTTGGTATGGTTGTTGCGCGCGCACCTTGGCATTTCTAGGGTTACCAGAAGTTAAGTTAAAAATAACATTTTCTTCTTCTCAAATGCCTGATTAATTTACAACAATCCCCCCTTTAATCATGCATTTGGGAAATGTTACAAATCAGATTTAGCTCATTTCTTAATTTCAGAAATTTTGGTTTGGGCAATGGCTTAGTGAAAATATCTGCAATCATGGAATTTGTATTGCAGTATGTTATCTCGATTGTTTTATTTTCTTCCATTTCTCTTAAAAAGAAATATTTAACATTAATATGCTTTAACCTGGTATTCATTTTTCCCTGTTTTATCAGAGCTATTGTGGACTTATTGTCCTCATATATCTTAATGGGTAATTTTTGAGGTAGATCAAAATCTTTAAGGAGATCTAATATCCATTTGAGCTCTTGAGCAGCAGTAGCTGCAGAAATAAGCTCGGATTCGGTAGATGATAAGGAAACACAATTTTGTCTCTTTGTGGACCAAAATATTGGGCTGTTTCCCAGAAAAAATAAATTTCCACCCGTTGATCGTCTCGTGGTTAAATCAGATGCATAGTCAGCATCAGTATAACAGGAAAGTGATGGTGGGCTATCAGAGTCAATTTTCAGGCAAATGTCCTTTGTAGAGTTCAGGTATTCAATCACTCTTAGAACTGCTTTCCAGTCCTTCTCCTTTGGAGACTCATTTTTCCTGCTTAACAGATTCACTGCTAGGGTGATGTCTGGTCTTGTTACAGTGGCTATGTATAATAAGGCTCCGATGGCTTGCCTATACTTCGTATTGTCCACTGGTGGAGAGACGTCCTCTTCCTTTGGATAAGAAGTATCCATTGGTGTGTAAGATGGTTTGTGGATATCTGGACAAAACATCATCTTCAATTTTTCTATTTTTGATTTTTGGCTCAATAGGAACTTGTTTTCATCTCTTTTGATGTTGATTCCTAAGTAGTTTCTGACTTCTCCTAAGTCTTTTGCTTCGAAGAATTCGTTGAGATATTTGATTAGCCTTTTAATTTTTTCTTCGCTTTTGCATGCTATAAGAATATCGTCGACGTAGACAATAATCATTATCGTATCATTTCCATCTTTCTTTAGAAATAAGCATGGGTCTGCTGTACTCTGCGAAAAGTTACTGTTCTTTAACACTTCTTCGACTCTTTTATTCCATGATCTAGCAGCTTGTTTTAATCCATAAAGAGCTTTTTTCAATTTGCAAACTTTTCCTTCTTGTCCCGGTTGAATTGTACCTTCTGGTTGTTCCATGAATATTTCTTCTTTTAAATTTCCGTGTAGAAATGCTGTAGTGACGTCTACATGTCTCACGTGCATTTTATCATATGCTGCGACAGCAAGAAAAGTTCTGATAGTTGTATGTCGAACTACTGGTGCAAAGGTATGATCGTAGTCAGTTCCGAATTTTTGACTATAACCTTTTGCAACTAGTCGCGCCTTGTAACGAATGACTGTTCCATCTTCGTTTTCTTTCAGATTGAAAATCCATCTACAGCCAATAGGTTTCTTTCCTACAGGAAGCTCAACCAGTTCCCAAGTTTTATTTCGGGATAAGGAATTGATTTCTTCGTCAACTGCGAGTAACCACTTTTCCTTTTCTTCAGAATTCAATTTATCCAAGTCTTTAAAATTCTCTGGTATGGTTTTTATTGTGTTTGTTAAGTATCCTAGACGTTCTGGTGGTTTCCCTTTCGTTTTCCTTTCTGATCGTCTTGGCTCAACTTCGGATACAACTTTGTGTTTTTCTGCAGTTTCTTCATCGTTTTCAACATCTTCAGCCTTTGGATGGAGAGAAATTTCAATATTTTCATTCTCTGATAATTCTTCGACAAATTTGACGCTTCTACTGATTATTATTCGATTTTCACCTGTGTAGATTCTGTAACCCTTTGATCGTTGATCGTAACCGACAAAAATTCCTTCAATCGCTTTCTGGTCTAATTTTTTACGATTTTCCTTATGTACATATGCATAGGCTGTGCAACCAAATTGTTTCATATGAGCTAAATTAGGTTTTCTTCCGCTCCATAATTCATAAGGAGTCTTATCACAAGCTCTGGTTGGAAGACGGTTCTGGATGTAATTTGCTGTATTTACAGCTTCACCCCAGAATTTGTTTGGAAGTCGTCTTTGGGACAGTAGGCACCTGGTCATCTCAACAAGGCTTCTGTTTTTCCTTTCACTCACACCGTTCTGAGGAGGCGAAAAAGGAACAGTTAGTTGATGTTTGATGCCGTTACTCGATAGAAATTCCTCCATTTTCTCACTGGTATATTCACCGCCGTTATCGGTTCGAAGTGTCTGGATAGTTCTTCCAAATTTATTTCTTGTTATACCGACAAAGTCCTTTAATTTACCAAGAACTTCATTCTTTTTAGCAAGCAAATAGATGACCGTGTATCTAGTAAAGTCATCAATAAAGGTTACGAAATAAAGCTTTCCACCAATACTTGGAGTAGGCATAGGCCCGCAAATGTCACTATGTATAAGTTCCAGTGGTTTTCTTGCTCGAACACTAGCAGCTTTTGGATAAGGAATTTGTTGCATTTTATTCTTTATGCATTCTGAACAGCTATCATTATGAGTGCAATTATCTAATTTTATCCCTTCTGCAAGATTTTCTCTTATTAATTGTTTGATTGCGTCATAACTTCGATGACCTAACCTTGAATGCCATATTTGTATACAGTTTTTATTTTTACATTCAACTGCAAAATTAGCGCTTTCTGGTTTTGTGATTAAAACAATTTTATATAAACTGTTATCGTCAGAATATGCGCGCATAATTAATTGGCTATCCTTTTTTACGTAACAATTTTCCTTTTCGAAAGTAACAGAATATCCATTACTAGCAATTTGTTTAACAGAAATCAAGTTGCTCTTTAAATCAGGAACGTAATAAACATTAGTCAATCGAATTTTCTGCAATCCACATTCTTCTTCTAAATTAAGGTCAACAAATCCTCTGCCCTGCGAATATAAAATTTTTCCATCTGCTAAAATGATTTTCGCTCGAGAATCCTCATATATCAGTTCAGTAAATAAACTTTCATCTCCTACTAGATGACTGCTAGCGCCGGAATCCATGTATAAAATTTTCTTATTTATATTTTGTTCTGAGCAATACCGCGGAGTAATTATTAAACCCTTTTCATAAACAGTACTTTGGACTGGCTTTGAAACATGCCTGTGAGTGTCGGATTCACTGCGTCTCTCTTCGAAAGTGTCTGCGCTCATACAATGTCGGGTCGATTTTCCGACATGTTTGGCCACGCGAGTTTCTGATTTCGAGTTGTCAGGACAAGAATTATTACTTTTGTTCTGCAATTTAAAACAACGCTCACGAGTATGACCACTGCGTTTACAAAAGGTACAGAATTTCTTTTGTCTACTATTATCATAATTTCTAGCATTTATTGCAGATTTAAACGCCGTTGAAGAATTAGAGCTTCGATCTGCTTGTTGTTCTAGTCTTCTGTTATATTCGTCAGTGAGTTTCGTTTTTACAAGATCTGTAGTTATAAGAGTTTCCTCTCTAGCTTCAATGGCAGTTATAAGATTATTGTATGATTCCGGAATTGAAACTAACATAAGTGCGGCTACATGCTGATCCGGAATGTTCTCACCAATAGCTTTGAGTCTTTCGACTAAGTCCATCATATGAGTGATGTGTGCGATCATATCACCATGTTCAGCCATTTTTATAGAATATAATTTTCTCAGAAGATATAATTTGCTGCTCAAATTGGAGCGCTCATGAATTGACTTTAATTTCTGCCATGTACCGGCAGTAGTCGTTTCATCTCTAACATGAATAATCTGAGAGTCGTCAATGCATAGATTTATTATAGCTCGTGCTTGTTTATCCCTCTTTAAAAATTCATCATCGGGTTTAGAAGGTGGGGGAGAATAAAGAAGATCATCTAACCCATCACGCATTAAAAGCATTTGAATCTTGAATTTCCAAGTAGCATAATTTTCGGAATTCAGTTTCGTTATTTGCATACAATCTTTAAGACTTGACTGTGCCATTATTAATTCTTATTTAGCAGTTTCAAAAAGTTTATATATTATATGCACAGGTTAAATTTTAGTTTCGGGATTTACAACATTCAGTCTCATAATCTATGAAGAATAAAGATAGCAAAATTTAGCTTACCTTTTGTGCACCCAGCAGCAGCAGTTAAATCTCCGAAACTTCATTGGTGTGAGGGATGTATCCATTAATGATAGGATGCATACTTAAGCACAAATCATATTTATTCAGCTATAACTAAATAATATAAAGCGACAGATACATTAATGTTTGCATACAAGCACATACGAAAGCTTAAAAAGAAGTAAGGATTAACTGTATCATGGGATGTATTAATTGGGTGTGATTGACGTATTTGGAATGGTTGATGTAGTTGGTATGGTTGTTGCGCGCGCACCTTGGCATTTCTAGGGTTACCAGAAGTTAAGTTAAAAATAACATTTTCTTCTTCTCAAATGCCTGATTAATTTACAACAGTCCTGCCCCCTAAGTTCATCTGTTCTCCCAAATTCGAGATGTTTCCATGTTACATAACAACCTAAAATTAACCAATAGCAGTTTAACTGCACTTGTGCACCTACGTAGTGTAAATACTGCTTCGCGAGCAATTACGTCATTCCTTCTGTTAACTTCTACCATGCAACAGCTTGTGCATTTCTATCTCAGATGCTTACGTCGTACTTTTAAAATCAGCGTACATAAAAAAATTACGGTATTTAACTATGATTGGATACCAAGATGATTTGATATTTGCGAAAATAAAGATTGGTGATTCGTCAAAGATCCAGTTTTATTATCTTCGTCAACTTACCTTTCACCCTCAGTCATGACGACTGCAAGCTGCTACAAGTACCGGTGTCCTCTAAGCACTTAAAATAGCATATATATGTGTAAAATAGGAAAGCAAACTTCTAATTATAATTGGCTACAACCTCTTTTAGTTTTATTTAATTTGGGTCTTCATTTCTCTATCTTAAATATAGTCCTATGAGTCTAAACTGCGTCCTTCAAATTAATCATGCGATCTTATGTAACGTAGAATGCAGATACCATTTGCCCAATCAAAGTAATTGTAAACAAAAACTCGGAACTGAAACTTCTCCCTTTTTCCTCTGAAGTACTGCGACACGCATGCTTACAAAGCCTACAGATCATTTCTTCTATTGTTTGCTCTGATTGGTTGAAACTGAAAAAGTAAGGTTACGGAATCTTGTGCTTGGGAACTTTTGTTTCATTGCCTTTGCTATTTGTATATCAACGTGGTGTACCGAAAAGAGTGTGAAAATCAGTTTATCCTCACTTTATTGAATGACTTTGTCATTATTGGTCTTTTCGTCTTCGGGTGCGGAGTTAAAAATTTAACACTTTTATTTTCTCTATTTTTGCTAAGGCTAATTTTTCTTATTTTTATTTACTGGTTTGCACTCTTTGTAGTAAATACCAGTTGCAAGATTAGGATCCAAGATCCCGAAAAGCGTTACAATAGAAATAGCGCATAATGGAATAAAATGTAATTTTAGTAAAAAGAATAGGTATCTGACGCCTCTAAATGTTTATTGAATGTTTTCATTTGGTTTATTTTTTTAATATTCTTTTATTTGTATAATGAACGCGCTATGGAAATTTACAGAACAGACCCTTTCTAACAAAAATGGCGAAAAAAGTACATATCCCATTTCCATCTAAATACTTTTTCTTGCAAAGCAATTATCGTTTTCTTAACGTTTTAAGTTCATTCTTTAACCAAATACAAATAAACTATTAATAAGATCAGTAGGTTATTTAAAATATATTCTACACAATTCCCCTTAGCTTTCATTCATAAAATAAAAAATTGTCGAATGAATTAAACGCTGTTTCTCCTCGCTTTACTGGAAAGCCCACAAGGTATGTTTGGCGTTTATTACCAAGCCTACAAGGCGATAACTCATTATTCCAAATATGATCGCCAAGCAGATGTTTCATCCAATGATAGCAGCCTGTAGAAAAAAGGTCTGTTAGGCTTTTGAATATGCCTGCGACACTCTTCCTTCTCGCTTACGCTTTCATACTGTTAAGACGCTTTGCTGCAATGATCGCTTCTATCGCTATAGTATCAAAATTGTAAAATGTTCTGGAAATAGGCTGAAGTGCCAAGTGAATTGTGGCCACAAATGAGAATTTAAATAAACAGGGAATTTAATCGGGCTCCACTTTTCTTCTGCAAAATGGATGGACGTTCTAAGCGTCAAATATCTTCCCATCAGTATTTCTGCGCATTTCACATCTCAGTGTTTTTATATCAATGCTTCCAAATTTGTGCTTTTATTACATACTAGCCGCTGTGCGGCCAGCCTTGTCTGGCTTTTAAACGTACCGGAAAAATTCCCAAAAGGATACACCTGGAACCTATGGCCGCGTAAGTTCTTCCAACTTTTTTCTCTTTGTTGAGATTCCAACTCTCCTTTGTATACGGCCCTGATGTATTTCCAGAAAAACATATACATCATAAATTTTTAGCAAATTAATTGCATGAGATGTGCACTAAACATTTGTTAAGCACTAAGCATAATTTACACTAAGCAAATTTGTGCACTAAGCATAATTTACATCCCCGTTCTTAAGCACCACCATGACAACATAAAAAATTATATAAAAACTCTACAATAAAATTAAAATTTTTTAAACATTTTCTTACTCGATAGTTTGAATGATCCTTTTTTCTGAAATTTTAAAATGTTATGATACTTTAGGTAATCTTCTAAGGAAATGTGTCAGCAGTCACATCGCAGCCATTTAACTTGTATAAAATATTACGATGAAATCAGCAATATCCCTTGATACAAATGTTAATTGTCCTAATAAAGTAATTAAACAATTTACCGTTGCAAAAAGAAACAACTTTTTAATTTCTTAAACTTTTCAGTCTCTTAAAAACAGTAACATAAGAAATACGATGAAAAACTGTTGCCAAACCGAAATTTTTAAAAGAATAAAACTATTCAAAATGATGCAATTTTATCAAAAATCTATCAACAACAATAAGAAAGGAAAATTGTTGCCAAAACTACATTTTAAAATATCTGAGATGTGAGAAGTGTATTCGGAAGCTTCATTTAAAAAATTTTAAAAAAATACAAAATATTATTATTTTTCCAAAATTCTTTTTTTAAAAGGAGTCGAAAGGATTAAAGTTCAACGTGTCCAAAAATCAAAGGAAAATAAACAGCACATTTTTTTAAATAAGTTTTTTTAAAAAAAATTCCGCTGAAAAGGTGTTAAGCTCACCTTCCTAAATAAATTCGTATTTAATAGATTTATTGAAATACGAAATTTATTTCAAGTTCGTAAAATAGCTAAGTGTCTACGCTTCACGACGATGTAAAAATGAAATGTATAGAGTGAAATCTCGCTTTCCTGTATGTCTCAAAATGACACGATTTTCCATTATGTCTCAAAATGACGCGATTTGGTCACAAAACATAAAATAAAAAAAATTCTAATTCGAATTTCGAAAAAATCGCTTCGAGGTGCACTGGCTCTTGTGTAGATAAACCTATGTACCAAATTTCGTGGCCCTGGGTCTATTAGCTTACTCGTAACACGAACGAAAGACACACACACACACAGACTCTTTGTTTTATTATATGTAGAGATATATGTATATGTAGCCTTTATTCGGCTTAAATGTCCTTACCCGCCCTGGCCTTTACTTTCCTAATCGTTGGTCGCAATCATACACTTTCAGTTACAGAAGGGTTTTAAATGACGAAAATACTCATGTTTGGTCAATGTCAAATTTAAAAAAAAAATGGTTTTTAAAAAATAACTAAATCTAACTTTGAATGCGATCTTCTGGTTCCTATACTACTAGGAAAGTTTTAGACTCGTTATGAAGAAATAAAAATAAAAGAAGTTTTACCCCCGTACGACAAAACTTGACCTGATATTTAATTTCAAAATTTGCAAATTTTTTATGTCATTTTGACCTTGCCTCGAAGTTTCGGTTACTTAAATTAAAATAATTCGAAGAAATGAGTTTAAACGAAATGCAGCAAAAATTTAATAGGCCGTACATGAAAGTCACTTGGTGTGCACGTCAGATTTTTTTTATATTTGTAATCAGCCTGTACATTGATAATTATCAATTATGATCGGAAAGAAAATCTGATAGCATGTTTTAACTACCTATTTCCTCAAAAATAATACCTAATTAAAAATAAGATATGACTGATACGATTTTTCAGTGCATTCAAGGTATTTTTTCAGGGCATTATTTCAAAGAAATAACATTAGTGTATATATAATATAAAGTGTATGGCAACCTCTAACACGCTTTAGAGAATTCTAAAGATATGTTGTTTTTAAATATTTTATGATTTTGCTCTTGAATTGTATGTGGCCTAAATACGAATAACCTGATATTTTATAAATAAAGTTTAACACACAAAAAGTTAGTAATAAAAAGGCAAACAATGTTTTGTAAGTCATCTTATTAAGCAAACTGAACATTGATATAAAGAACTGAGAAAAGACTGAAAAGAATTGCAAAATATGGCAATGCTTAATACTCTTTCGAGAATTTAAAGGAAAAAAAAAAAGCTTTCTTTTAAAAATTTGGGGATTTCAATTTTGAATTTTATGTAACGTTAAGTGCAAAGAAAGCGATGTTTAAAAATAAATTTAAAAGACAAGGTATTTGGTTTAGCAGGAGGAAGTTCTAGAGCAGACTGGTCGACTGAGAGCTCAGCGCGAGCATAAAAAACCTTTACAAACTCTGTGGCGCGATGTTAAAATAGGAATCCTTTGAGAGGGTTTTTTTTAGTGTAAATTTAATTAAAATTTTAAGCGTAAATTAAATTAAATTATTTTTTAAGTGTAATGTTATTATTCAGTTATAACATTTCTCATCTTATACCAATAGTATTTCAATCAGTAATTCATACAGATGGCCTTCGTCAAAGGTTAGGAAATTGTATTGTTACAGATAAATGGAGTTAAAATTCTTAATTAAGTTGAAAATGATATCTAGGGCTTAATGGAGTTCATAAATTTCCAGTTGTCGAAACATAAGATTTTACACGTTTAGTATTGTAACTCAGTTTAGTCTATGTCCCGGGAGACTAGACTTGCTTCGCTTTATGCAAATGGAAAATACTTGTAATTTAATTAAGATTAATGAATCTGTGTTTATATCATCCTTCTTTATATGTTGATTTGTTTATGCAATCATTTAAAACTCTTACTGGGCAGGATTGCTGTCAGTTTAGATTTTATTATTTGTTAGTATCCCATAATTTTACTAGTTAAACAATGACACAATTTTATAATGATTTTTTTTAATGTTGTTATACCAGCACATTAAAAATGGTACATGAGAGAGAATACACAGACGAAACGTGATTCTTCTGATCATGGGAAAAATCTTACTTATTTTCGGTTTTATACTTGGATAATTGTTTAAATTTATGGATACTTCATATCTTTTTAAACAGAATATTTCATTCAATGATTCAATACAGGTAAATATATTTATCAAGACATTTTCTTTCGGTGAATGAAGCTTCTTCCGATTGTTTGCGTTCTACAATATGTATTGAAAATATAATCCATTTAAAATTCTTCAGATGGTTTAATTTTGCAGTCCATTTTTCAAGTATCGAGATAAGAGAAATTCAGAAATTCATTCACAAACAGTGGACTTGGCGAGTTCCTAAAACATATATCTAGAGAGTAAAATTATTTGATTACAATATTTTTAAAACATGATCCACTTAAAATTGTTCAGATGATTCAATTTTATCTTTTTTTTTCCCCCAAGTACAAAACGCCTGTGAAACTATAAGGTATTTCTCCCGCCTTCTTAGCATGCCTTCGGGGTGCATATAAGCATTCTGTACCGCACCACACGCATAGGAAACAAATCCGTACTTGTGATTGGACATACTTTCCGATGATATCATTTCCTCTTGACGGGATGACGTTTAGGTGAGATTCTTACCATTTTGTTTTCGTTGATGAGAGACACGGAAGCATGAAAATTATCGTTTGTTTTCTTCTGCAGCGTTCTGCATGTGGCTTCCTATTTCAAGGAATAGTAAAATTATAAAATGTTTCAAAGATACTGTTAATATCAGAAACAATCTTAAGAGCTTAGGTTATATAAATAGTTGAGTTCGTGAATTTAGTTGCAAAACGCAACGATCTCGATCCAACTGTAAAGGCATTGTGTGATATTAAGTATATTATTATTATTGCAACTTTGTTGCATTCTGTTCCTTTCACATTGCAGAAAATATTTCCTTTGCAAATGTAATGTTATTTCTATGTTAGTGTCCATGTCATTTCTAATATTCTGTTGCCTTAAATAAAAGAAAAAAGTGTATTCAGTATTATCGCTGAATTTAATACACGAGTATAAGAAAAGAAACTTCCTTCTCTGATAAATACTATTTTTCTGCAAAGATACAAAAGATGTTACACGTTAAAAAAAATGGGTAATATTCATAAAGTAATATTATTCAATTTAAAATATGCATCTTATTTCTCTGTTCCAAATTTACAGTAGTCTAACTTCAAAAATAAATTTTACTTTTTCAGACTGATTACAAATATTCTGAGTTTACTCTGTACTATGTTAGCTCCCAACGTAGTTTTTGAAAACTGATTTGTCTCATGTTTTTCGGAGATTGCATCTGTAGAGAATGGAAATATAATGAACATGAAATAATACTTTTTGGCTGTAGGAAAAAAAAACCACTGTATTTTTTATATTAAATTCACCACTCTATAGCGTTGCAATCTCATAGCAAGAAAAGTACAGTGCACATAATGATCTCTCGGTGCCGCTATTAAAATGCAAGCAAAAGGTATGGAGGCGTACCCTCGATCCAAAGCAAAGTCAAGGCGTTCCTAGGCGTAAAAGAAATGATGTCATTGGAGGCCAATCTAATCACTAGGAGGAAATTTTCCCTATGTGCGTGGCGCGGTACAGAATGCTTATATGCCTTCGGGGTGTAGAAGTCAGCACACTCGGCACATATTCGAGAGGTCCATGGTTCGAGTACCGATGAGGGCTCATTCTTCATCTCTCCTGCTTTGGAAAAATACCTAATGTCTCTACAGTGGCGCCAGAATTAAAAATGGTGGTGGATGATGATTCTCCACCCCCAAGATTTGGCGATTAGGTCTCTAATCCCCAATCGCCCTTGAAAAGGGGGCGTATATAAGGTATTTCTCCGGTCTTCTTAGCATGCCTTCGTGCTGTAGTGGTCAGCACACTCGGCGCGTATCCGAGAGTTCCGTGGTTCAAGTTCCGGAGAGGGCATTGTTCATTTTTCATCTCTCCTAATTTAAAAAAATACTTATGTCTCTAGAAAACAGTAATCTAGAAATTCTTTTACAGGACAATCTTTTGTAGACCTTGCTAGATTTCTTAGGAGTTTGTCTAGAAAGCAAAATTATTTGATTATTGAATATATTTCTGATACCAGAAAATGGCCTTCATGACCATAGGAAATGAAACTAAAGTATAAGTCAACTATACTTAACAGCCGGGGGTATTTACGGAATGAGGGCATTTTCTTGAGGATATCCTGAAATGCAACTTTTCATTGCACATTTTGGTGTATAATGCGATAGATAATCCAGGACATTTAAGATAACCTTAATGGGCTTTTCACAAGTCGTCCAAAAAACGCTGGAATGATGTTTAGTAAGTACTTTACCGTCATCGATACTATAATGATTTCAATCTGCGCCATAGGAAGAATACATAAGGTGTTCCCAAATTTCTAGGAGTGGAACTCTAGTTCAATACTCGGAGCTTGCAAGGCAACGCAACAAGACTGCCAGGGACAAGTTCTGGTATGTTTAGACAACTAGCCCGTGCAATGTAGTTTAGTCCGACCCAGCTGTTTAACTATGATACAGGTGTATTTTCGTAGCACTGTTTTTGCAACCATGGAGCAGTAGTTTTCTTTTTGTGAAAAGAGGTTGTGTGCAAACTTTGTTCAACGTCTGCTAGGAGTAATCTGTTCCCAAATTTGAAAAAAGAAAAAAAAAAACTTTACGGGATCATACTCTAAACAGGCTGATTGACGAGACCCCGGAAAAGTTCTTTGAGGACGGGTTAAAAATTAGTTTTTGATTTTTGATGGATGGAATGAAATAGTGGAGTTTATATCGAAAAACTGCATTGTATTATTGAATAAAACTGAGGAAATAAAAAAAAATATATTTAAACTCGTAGAGTTTTGGAAACATCCTTCATATTTTTCCCACCCGTATAAATTGGCTTTCGGTTTAAAACTATTCTATGTGAGTTTAAAAAGTAGTGGGTATACAAAAAACTGTCTATCAAAAAAAAAAAAAAAGAGGGGGGAGAGAGAGAGAATTTGTTTGAAATTAAGGAGTTGAATGCTGTAACAACAGTCTTTTCGTATAACTCACTGCATTTAATGTTCGTTTCGTTTAGCTTGATTGCATCCAGATATCTGCGCCTTGCGTTCATTCAAATAAATTATATTAATATAAAAGATATTCTTCAGTATGTGTTTGTTGATTCAGAATGGATTCTATGCTTCAAATAACTCAAGGGTTGGTAATTTTGGCGACATCGTCTTGAGACTTCTTTTAAAAACCCGTGGTATCAGCAAGTTATCTGTAGTTTAAGCTTTTCTATTTTCGTAGGCACTTCCTCCTTTGTTCTTCCCAGCATGTAAAAAGATAAATTCCCAATTTAAAAAAACTTGTTATGCGATGAATCTGCGGGTGGTTTTAAAAGCTGAAACTTTTTTCTTCCCTCCTCTGTCTAATTCGTTCTATCCCACACGCAATGATCATTTCCAAAACTCATTCTGGAAGATTGCAAATTTAATTTGACAATTCTTAAATAAGCGGACAAAAATCATACACCTTTTTTTTTTCAAATTATAACGTTAATTCAAATCGTTGTCCAAAGTAAGTAAGGATAACTTTCTTAATGCTTAAATAATTATTTAACTTTATTGCAATTTTTTGGTCGATAAGGAATTTGAACTAATCCAAATTTCGTGTTATTTACAGCAGGTCGTTTGCACTTTATGAAAATGATTTTCTATATAAACTTTCTCATTAGTATTTTGAGATAAAGATTTGGCACTTTCAATATAACGGCGGCCCATTATGAAATTATAGATAAATTGTTCTTTTACACGAAAACAGCTAACGATAATCAAGAATTGCGGTCGGTAGTCCCAATGAGTCAAGTATTCTAGAGGAGCTCCATGACTGGAAATTAGGAGCCCATCTTAGTGTTAGGAAAACCCTGGAGAGGGTCCGCGAAGCGGTGTATTTTCCGCAGTTATACAAAGTTGTGACGGCGTATGTCAGGTCATGTCACTTGTGTCAATTAATTAACGACGCTAATTTACAACCCGGTCGGGTACTTAAAAAGCATAAAAACCACTTTCCCGAATGAATTGTTTGGCATTGATTTGCTTGGTCCATATCCTAGAACAAAGTTTAATAAAAACAGATACTTGTTAACCATGGGGGATCATTTCTCAAAATGCGTGAAAGTAATTCCCCTTAAACGGGCTTCAGCAAAAATAGTAGCAGATTCTTTTCTAAATAAATATATTTTAAAATACGGGGCCCTAGTAAAAGTAATATCAGATAATGGTAGGCAATTGGTAAATAATTTATTTGAAAACCTGTGCACAGGCCACCTAAAAATGGTACCTTGTAGACCGCAATCAAATATTGCGAAATGCGTAAATAAAAATATAGTTAAAATTATTCGGGGATATGTTAAGAATTAATCATGACCGTTGGGACAGCTGCATCAATGAATTAGGCTTTGCCTTGAGAACAGCAAAGCATGACACTACACAACCATCCCCCGCAGACTTGTTCCTAGGAAGAAACATTATAACGCCACCGGATAAGCTATTTTTCGTTCAACAAAGACAAGAAGAGTTTAGATTGAATGATATTCAGAAAATTATTAAGTGACAAGTGACGGTGGACGTGGGCACTGTCCCTTTACCATTAAGGTTAACCAGTACAGCACCACATCCACCAGTGTCTAGAGTAGCCCGGATGAAGGGGCCGCACGAGAGCCAACCCCGAATGCCCAGACCCAATGCCTATGAGAACAATGAAGTACAATGTGTTAAACATAGCAAGATAACAAAATCGAAATACAAGATAACTGATATAGATACTATTTTGAAGGAAGCATACAGTCAGAATTAAATAACTGTAGGAGATGCGGGTTTAAGTGCTTAGGCATATTACTAGTAAAGAATTTACGAATATGATTAGACAATGAAAGAATTTAAAATTAAGATTAGCAGATTGTGAAATACAGGCTATATGGGCTGTACAGATCTTAACGACAGTGATGAGGTGCATGGCACTTGATTACATGAAAGCTAGAATCATATACAATAAAACGAACAATAAAATTATATACATATACACAATAATATACAATGAATAATGTAGCAGGTGTCATTATTTAAATATGCGTTACAAAAGATAACTATAATAGTTTTCAACCTGATAGACATAATTTGTGTACAACAACAGAAAATTATTAATGAGACCATCAAAACTTCTGGTGCAGCGAGGTCGAAACAAAATTGTACTACGATAGAAAGAGACGCGACGTAGAATATACGGTAGGCCACAAAGTATTAAAAGTAAAACATTCATTATCGTCTGCACGCGAAAATAGGGTAGCCAAATTTGAGCCCACGTTTGAATCGTCGAAAAAAATCAAATCTTCTGTGTTTTATTTAAAGGCAGAAAATGGCCAACAAGCAATTTCTAATGTGAACCAGCTTAAACCGTACTATAGTCGTTCGGATTTTCAAGTTCTAAGAGATTTATTGCAGGATCCTGGGAGTGCTCCAAGAACAATGATTTCGCCCTCGCCCAGCAAAGATCCCCCAGCAACAAAAAGAAAAGCCGATAACTCTGAAGAAAGGATTGCGAAACGAACGCAATGTATGCATGTATGTGTTCATGTATATGTGTGTATAAACACATATACATACGTACATAGGCCCATCAGTGGCTGGGCGGTAAAATCTTTAAACACTGAGTTCGAATTCGGGCAGATGGCTGAGTTCATGGGCGTTTTCGTGGTTTTTCTCATTTGTAAAGTGTATACCAGCCAGTTTCCTCCACAAAGGCATCCCTCCCCATAGGCAGATAGCCCTGGTGTGCTTTGCCATACTAAACTGAAACCAAAACCACATGTGGATACATACATACATTTCTGAATCCTGTCCCGATAACAGAAGAGTATCGGTTAAAATTAGGTCAAAGATACGTGAAAAGAGTTTTAAATTAAAATCCAGACTATGTATCATCATCTTGTAATAAATACATTGGACTTAAGATCACGCTGTAACTATTTAATATGAATTGAACTAAGCTGTCAATAATGCTTTGTATTTACATTAAGTACTGAAATCAAGATCAGGATGTTATGAATTAGTATGATTGTTCATATTAGTGCTTCACATTTAGAAGTCCATTCCATTATCCACAATTTTATATCCATTCTTAACAAATGAGAACAATACCATGCTAATTATCACGTTTTATTTATTTTTATAGTTCTATGAATTGCAATAATTTCCTTTTCCAATATCTTCTTTTATAAAGTACTTTCAGTGTATAATTCATTCTTTAAATGTCAATTTTTCTTCATGATAAGGAAAATATATACTCACATTATTGATGAAAAACTGAAGAGGAAAAAATATTTAATTAAAATCTTCAAAGTATATGTTACAGAAAACAAACATATTGACGTCTATAATACATTTATTAAAACTTAT
>KK122232.1:8188-91394 GCA_000611955.2 Stegodyphus mimosarum
CTCGAGGACGCTCTGAAGGAAACTGGCTCGTATTCCAGTTGCACATCGAAAAAAAACACGAAAATTCCCAAACAACCTGCTCAATCGCCAGAATTTGAACCACTCATGACAATAACATGACTTGGCTGCTGATGTGCTTGCTTTTGAATATGATATGCTCTTTCCATGAAACCAATAATACCACTTTTAAGGCGGAAGAAAACACCACTCCAAGGAATTCAATATTTATTAATATATATATATGTATAAGATAAAATGGGCTTTCACTTATTTAATTTAAATTGCATGCCAAATTGTTGCCAGCCCGAGTCATCTCAGACATTTTACAGTGGGAACGTAATTTTTAAATTATTTTTCTGTAAAACTGCGAATAAGCATTCATAAAAAATATCACAGATAAATTAAATGATTCAAAATACCACAGACAATTCTGAAATGAAAGGAATTAAAAGCTGGAATATCATTAACGGAGGAAATTCTCCTTCGATCGAACATTTGAACAGAAGAAAAGTTTAATTTATAAATCTCTAGATCATTAATATCGTTTACGAGGATGAATTGCGAATGGCGAAAGTCAACTGTTTGCATCTAATTTACGAATGAAATGAAGATTTAAGATAAATTCGATAAAGAATGTTCTCCTTAAACACTGGAGATTGCTTTAGCATAACACTGTATCATTTCGCAAATGCTAAACCTTATTTGTTTATTATCTGGTATTAAAAGGTAGTCTTAAATACTAAAACATGAGTACTTAACTTTTACTAAATTTATTAGCACTTGATGTATTCTTAGGCACAGTAACACTTTGTAATGATTTAAAAATATTTACTAACAACAAATGAATTATATTTGGCTGTAATTTACTGTTTTTCCTTTATTCTTGTTTCGAATATAATAATTTTGATGGATCTTAGATGCCAGGTACTATGAGTATCATAAAGATACAAAATAAAAATATATGACCAAAAGGGCTTTTTTTAACGTTTTGTGTGTTACCTTTATTTATTAAATATCATGTACTTCGCACTTAAACCAAGTAGAATTCAATTCAACGGCAATATCACAAAATAGTTCAAAACAGCATATCTTTAGATTTTCCGATACACAGTCTCGCGCGCTGAAAATAAAAATGGCTTTCTTCTTACAGTGTTGCTATTGCTAACTTTGAAATCGTTCAGTTTATTAATCAGAAATTCGTTAAAGTTTTAAGAATTATGAAATAGACAGTAAAACAAATTGCAGATCAGGGCTTCCATGTACCCGTATTCGGGTGGAGGACTACGTTGGTCAGAATTTGGTGGCTGCAGGTACCGTTATTTTTTTACAATGCGAGAAACATCGATAGATTCATGCAGATTCTTTCATGCAGATTATTGAATTTATTTAGATATAATCAGGGCAATAATATTTGGTTGCAACAATTGAAAAACTGATTCGTCGTTTATAGTGAAACTCCCAAAATGCCGTTTGAGATTAACAGCCTTTTTGGGCTACCACCTGTTTGGGCTAGTTATAAGTCTGTGAATTATTGGCCAAAAGTAATGTAAATAAATTTTGAAGTCAGAATTTTTATATTATTCCTTTGTTCATGAAAATTTTTAAAAGTTATTTTTTGATATTATTCAGTATTGCACAGGAAAAGAAAATAAAAACTTGCAGCAAAGTAATATTAAAATCAAATATCTATTTATCTAAAGACAGCTAATTAAATATAGCATCAATCTATTTCAAAATTTCATTTTAATTTAACTTCTCAACATTTAAAACCCACACAATAAAATACACAATGAAGATCTTGCTTAAAAGAATGAAGAAAATCTACTACTACATTTATTCATTTTCTGAAGTTCATTTTTATTTAAATTTTAAAAATGGATTTCTACAATCGTAAACAACAAAAAGTGGAATAAAACTGCCGTTAAAAGCAATCAACCATTGTTTACTTTTCCTTACTCTTTCACTAGCAGCTACATATGATTTCTCGTTTTCCTCAAAAAATCAAAAATTAGAAATATTTCGCATAAAGCGAGGCATTTTTAAAACGTAAATCAACAAGATATATTTATGGAAGGATTTTTAAAAAAACATTCTTTTCCTTTCCATTTGACAAGAACATAAGAAAGTAGTTTGATGAAAAATGTTTCTGGTTCAAATAAATGAATCTTATCGAAATACTTATTCATCATTCGTCTATGAATGAAAATCGTATTCATCATTCCTATAGAATGAAAATGAGGTTTTATTGATTGATGTTTGCCATACAAGAAAAAAATTCCCGAACTCAATCCGACCGAAATATACCTTTCATAAAAAATATAAATGATCAAAACACGAAAAATTTATTAACATAATAAATGTCAAAGTTAGAGACTGCTGCTTTAACGAACGTGTATTTTCGACGCCATATCTGAAATAATTCCAGATACTATATATTATAAAATGTCAGTACTAAAGTCCTGTTTGAAAAGGGATAGCTCGTAAAACATGATTAATATCAATAATCCAAACTTGGATCTCACAGAAGAATATTTTTTGCACGCGTTTTAACGAAAAAATATATCATACTGAGGCGCGCTGAGAGCAAAAATGGTGCAACGGTATTCAGGTTTAAAATAAACAGTTTTCTAAAATTTCAGGGAATATTTATTATCTCTAATTTTTTACAGAAAGTATGATTTAATATCCACAAACAAGATATCATGCCCAATTCTTAAGCCAAAAATTCATTTTCTCGTGAGCGTTAGCAGTGAACACTTTTTACTATATTCATGTACAGAACTCTGAACAAGTGTGCTCTGCATTGCCAGATTTTACTATACCTCCTGTTTGCTCTTTGCGGGCGTAGTTTTTATTTCTTAGTTTATATTTCATTTTTACACTTTTCGGAAATACATCTACACTCACGTTTGTGAAAATTGCAACACCAAGAAGGAATCGTCATAATTGAATGCAATTTAATACACAGTTGAGTGGTAGTGGTACAATTAAATGACTAAATGTTCAAATCAAACAAACAAGAACAAGAGATCAGAATCAGTATTTTGTGTGGCCACCACGCGCCGCAATAAGTGCTGCTACACAACGTGGCATGGAGTCAAACAAAGTTTGAATGTCTGACTGAGGAAGAGCATTCCATATCGTTTGTACGCGTACCCAAAGTTCGTCTGCAGACGCAACAGGACGAGGATCACGAGCAAGACGCCGACCAATGACATCCCACACATGTTCAATTGGCGACATATCCGGGGAACACGCAGGCCAAGGAAGAAGCTGTACCTGCTGCGCTGCAAAGAAGGATTTAACAATCCGAGCAGTATGAGGGCGGGCATTGTCCTGTTGAAATACAGCGCCTGGCAAGCTTTGAAGGAAGGGAACAGCTTCGGGCTGTAGAACTTCACGGATATACCGGTTGCTGTTCAGATTGCCCACAATTCGTAGCAATTGAGATCGTCTATGATATGCTATGGCGCCCCAGACCATAACTCCGGGTGTTCGTCCACTGTGGCGTTCGATAATGCACTCCGGAAGGTGGCGTTCACCGGCATAGCGTCTGACACGAATGCGGCCATCATGGTACCACAAATTAAAGCGGGATTCGTCAGAAAACACGACATGCTGCCAATCAGCACGCCAGTCTCTATGCTGATTGGCCCATTGTAGCCGCAGGCGGCGATGGTCGTGCGTTAGGGGGATCCTGTATAAAGGAGTCCGTGCGCGCAGTCCACACTGCAGCAGACGTCTACGAATTGATGAAGCACACAATGAAACACCTGTAGCTATTGACCACAGTGCTGCCAATTGTCTAGAGGAAGCTGTACGGTCCGTCCGCGCCATGCGGACCAGGTGTCTATCATCGCGAGCTGACGTCACATTTCGGGGTCCACTCCCGGATTTCCGAGTTGTCCGACACTCGTCCGTCCACTGCTTCCAAACGCGCATCACTGTGCTGCTGTTACGCTGCACACTGCACGATACGACAATCCAGCTTCACGAAGGCCGATGATTCTCCCTCGTTCAAACTCTGTAAGTTGTTCAAATCTCGCTCTCTTTCGTCGACGAGGCATAAGTACAGATTGAGTTAACGTTTACCACTAGCAGATAACCACCGATCACCATATACACCTCGCTACAGCCGTCTATTTATTCGGATCCATCAGCCGTTCTGAGGGCGCTGCTCAGCATACGCATGCGCTACGGATTTGCAATTCTAATCATTTGCATATCATGCGCTACTTTGCATTTCCTGAAAATTTCAGCTCACTCGCGTAAGTCCTTCATGGTGTTGCAATTTTCACAAACGTGAGTGTATGTATGATTCTTACGAATGAAATACTAACTTAGAACTGTATAGTTATACAAAAAAGAAGCTCATTTTAATATTTTAATACATTTTTCACCTTTATGAAAAGTAAAACTGGGAGTCTCAAATCATTTATTTTCAGAACGTAAATAACATTTCTCAAAAATTTGCAGAATTATAGAGAAAAACTTATTTCTTCCATTTTAAGATGCAAACGATTTTAAGATGCGTCTTGTAATTTTAGTACTATAATATATAGCATATAAATCAGTTTTTAAGAGGCATCTTTTAGTTTCAGTACAATGTAGTGTGATTTCAGTACAATGTAATGTAATTTCAATATTAATGCATATAAATGAAATGTATTTAAAATTAGAGAAAAAGACTGTTTCGAAGAAGCCAAAATAAATAAAACAAAATTCGAAAATTCATATAGCGAATATTTTATTGATAACTGATTTTCATTTGTTAAATGAACAATGTTATATCCATTTAATTTTAAAATTTAGAGAAATTACTTCAGAATAACTAATGGAGAAAAATCTATGATTTTAAGATGCATTTTGATTATAGTGATGCTTATACAAAAAAAAAAAGGAGAATCAAAGAAACATGGTATTATAAAATGATTACCCTTGGAAATGTTTGTATCTAAAATCAAATATTCCAGTCTAATTTTACGAAGCTTCGGCTAATCCATGAATATTTTTACAGAATGATGTAAGAGCTGGCCAAACTAAGTAACATGGCCTCGAGAGGCAGAAACAAGCTCTGCCGTACTATCCAAAAACCCCAGCTTAAATTTTCCTAAAATTAAATTAAATATTCTCTAATTGATAAAATTAGTAACGCAGAAATCTTGAGTTTGGCGTAGATTTAGTCCAGATCTTAATCGATTTCGAGGGCAAACAGTCTCGCACTCTTGCAGATTTCTTTGCTCCTGACGTAGAGGGACCTGTACCTGTTTGCTCTCGAAATCGATTCAGATCTTGACTAAATTTAGGCCAAATGCAAGGTTGCTGCGTTACTAATTTGATGTTTCACTTGGCATGTTTCTCTTCCGTTTTCACTCTCTAATACATTTATTTACATTTCTAGTGAAGAAACGAAAAGGAAAAGTTATATGAAAGGCTGAAATTAAATAACTGATTAATGCAAAATAATTGTAGCCATACAAATTTATTGAAATAATTTAAAAATTTATAATAACAACTTCTGAAATTTTTTGAGGATTAAACCCACCAGTAGGCAAATATGTAAAAACTCTAATTTAGTTCGAAAGTCTTTAGAAAGTTCGAAAGTTAGAAGTCTTTTGAATTCGAAGCATTGAAAATAGTTATGTAATTACATATAAATAAGAAACCGATGATGTTTGAGAAACAGTAATGCCATATTTATGTAAACGACAAACTTGCACTTCTCTCTTTTTCGCATGCTTAAGAAATTTGCAGTTTCAAGAAACTCAGACTAAATATATTTTAAATAGGAAAAGCTCGAATAGATGATAAAAGCAACTAGGCATGTTTCAATAAAATTGCATTATACCATTTTTTCTACGAAATGAGCAAATCACAGTAAGTAGCTTCGCTTGTTAGCTCTGAAATGGAATTCCCAACACGTTCGAAAATGAGAAAGCTATTTCAACGTTTTGAAAAATGAACGCTTTATGATAAATGGTATCAAATTTTGATCAAACATATTTAGTGAATTTTTTCGGATTATTTGGATTTAAATTGGCCACATTTAATGCAAACCCTGAATAAACGTAATTTAAAATCGTATTTTAGTTTATATGCATACCTAACTATATATATGAAATGATGTTCTAGAAATATTGAATTTCGTAGACAAATTTTCTAGTCGCACTTTCGACAATCCTATAATAATGTTGTAGAATTGCAGTGCTGTAGAAATATTCATTGCACAAATGATGATTCATAATGAACAACAAACTTGGCAGCCAAGGCAGATTACATATTCATTTCTATTTCGCTTGATACTTGTAGCACAATTCACTTGGCACTCTAATCGTGCCTGATTCAAAACATACTTTGTACAGACATTAGGTTATTTTGAAGCAGAAGATGTGAAAAATGAACAATGCCCTCGCCGAGGTTCTAACCACGGACCTCTCGAATACGCGCCGAGCGTGCTGACCACTACACCACGAAGGCATGCTAAGAAGACGGGAGAAATACCTTATATACTCACCTTTTTTAAAGGGCGACTGGGAATTAGGGGATCCAATTGCCAAATCCTGGTGGAGAATCATCATCCACCCCCTTTTTTATTTTTGTGCCACTATAGAAACATTATGTTATTTTGAAGCAGAAGGTAGGAAAAATGAGCAATGCTCTCTCCGGGATTCGAACCACGGACCTCTCGAATACGCGCCAAGCGTGCTGACCACTACACCACGAAAGTATGTGTAGAAGGCAGGAGAAATACCTTATAACTATTTTGATATTGTTTCCAATAAGAAGCAAACAGCGGCGCAGCAGTCCGGATAGGCCGAAGATGCGAAACACCGCGCTTAGTTAATCAATATAGCAGCTTATTAAGAGAAAGATTTCGGTTAAGGAAATGCTAAATTCTGAACTAACTACGTCATCATCATCCTTATGTAAATGTCATTTCATATGGATTATTCTAGAAATGACGGAGTCCAGAAAAAGTTACAGCTATTTTTAGAGGGGAAGTAAACAAATTAAAATGAGAAATTAAAGGGATATTACTAATTTAAACTATTATTTCGATAACAATTTTTTTTATTTTGTATAGTTATATATATATATATAATGCGCCATTTCCTTTTTCGAAGCATTGAAAATAGATTGAGAGATTTTTGAGATTTGGATTTATTATATATATATTCTTGAAATATTAAGTGGATAATGCAACATGTAACTAAAGGGGATATACATTCGACAGAGTTTCGTCAGGTAGCTAATAGTTAGTGAGAAATTTTGTTATGAAAATAAGAAGAAAAAGATTTAATGCTTAAAAAATAAGCAGATTTTAAAAATTTCTTCTCAACTACCGTTCTTGGAAGAAAGTTCGAAATTTCTCATGTTTGTCATATGTTACATTTATTTTTTTAAAATTTGTAAAAAGTAACAAAAAAAATTAAAAGCAATCTCTGACTGGATATATTGTCTGTCCTCTTATGTACCTATCACATATGTTTCCTTTACAAGGGACTGGACGTCAAAAGGGACAATTATCAGAATCCGCGCATTTCCACGAAACCTACGTAGTTAGGTTACCATTTTTACTTACTACAAAGACTTGAACGCCAGACAGTAATCGATTATCGCTCAGATTGAGATCACGAGATCCTTCAAAAGCAGAACTTTCCTCTGATTGGTTGATCTCTATCCAGGACAGTGCTGCAGGCGAAACATTTTCGGCGAGGGTTTAAAAAATCTCGCGTAGCCGGTACATCGTTTCCGTAGCTAGGCGGGACTTCGCTTCCAGCGGAGCTGCTTTTTCTAGGAATCCTCCCGCTTAAACCAGTGCTACCGGAAACTCGTTTCTCAGAAAAGTCCCGTCCAGCAGGGACCGTCGCTAGATGCGATAACCTCTTTAGACTATTTTGAGCATGATCAACCTGTACGATATACGTGGAAGAATTGGGAGGTTATCCGGAAGTTTTTACAGCACTTTGAACTATTCTTTATGGCAGTTCTAGCATCAGACTTAATCTACTATAGTAAGACGACGTGATAACTATAAAAGCACACTATTTCCATCTAGATTATTTACAGGTTGTAGTTAGCGTGAAACCAACGTCAACATGCTACTTCGGAAGTTTATGGTTAAATAATTATTCTAATTAATTTGCTAAAATCATTTAATTATATAACCTAGTTTGTACATTAAGTTATCTGAAGGTAATCTACAATAACGCTTTCCAAGTCTGCAAAATTAAATGAAATTCAAAAATTACTTTCTTTCAGTCTACAGACTAATGTATTTTCGTGAAACGATCAGTAAAATGTCCATCAAAACCGCTTTTAAAAACTTTACAGTCTTTTCATTTGCATATACGCAACATAAATTTAAATCTAGACGTATACTGAATAAAATTTTAGATAATTGCATAAGCAGTCTTCACATTCCCTGCTGCGTGATATCGTGGCTTAATTGTTAGCACATATAAGGCTATCAGTTGGAAGATCTGAAGTTTGAATTTCGGTACAAGCTTAGTAGAATTGTTACATTTTCTGGCTTTTAAAAATTTTAGCTCTAGAGCTAAAATGTTGTGAGCGATAATCCGTCACTAACTTGATTTGATGATTCTCTCGCCAGTCGCCCTTGTAGTGGGAGAGAATATAAGTGATTTTCACCTTCTCTTCTGCGTGTTTCCGTGCTTAAATGGTAGTATGTCGAGCTAGTAATCGAAAGATCCGACTTTCGAATCCCGGAAAGGGTATAGCTGAAGTTTCATTAGTTTCTGCCCTAAATAAATGCATAATAGGTCTATTTCTTATGCCGGTGACGCCTATAAAGGCTCTATATACTACCAAGGATACCTGCTTAGACGAATGCTCGAAGTAAAATAGGCTTGTATATCTCTCTATCAAGATTCCTTTAAAATGGCAATACCCCCTTTAAAAAATCTTTAAAATCAAGTGACAACCAATTGATTCTACGGTTAATTTAATCTCGGATAAAATTATTAATACCAATGATTACTGGACATTAACAGACATTTGATCAAACTACCACTAAATAACATTAAATGGAAACTACCTTTCCTATAAAACTTTGATACAAAGAACTTAAAATACGAACGAATTTTTTTTCATCACTTTCATTCGATATGTTTCCGAACCATTACTTCGAAGGAAACTTCCACCTTCCTGAGTTGAGTGGTCGATTACGCTTCTCAAATCTCAGCAAAGATGTCATTCGACACGTTTGGCAAAAATCCCTCTTGAAGCACGGGCCAAAAGTAGTTCCTTCCAAAAGAGCAGAAAAGCTATAATCAGAAAATCTCAAAACTGCACGGTTAGCTGCCCTATTAGGTGACAACTAGCAATTGAGAAGAATAGAAGCCTTATCATCTCAGCGCGTCGGATTGCATGGTATACGGTTCCCCAGACTTAAAATTTCTTCTTTTGCTTCATACCGAATGGAAAAAGCTAAATTTCCTGTCTTACTATTCGCCGGATGGTGTTAACGACAGCTAATTAGGTAAAATTTCACTGGTACATTCTATTCGAATAACTTGTATGTGTTATATAAAGATTCAGAAGCTAGATAACTAGACGTGCATTTTTGTACTTTTCATAAACAATTTTTTTAATGTTACCAGTTATGTAATAAAATATACACTTTATACAAATTGTAAACAATATATTTTTCTAATTTTTTTTGTATTATTTGTATGTTGCACTAGAGTAGTAAACTAAAATTGCAAGAGTGTTGCCAGCGTGGAGATAAAACCAATAACATTCTGCAAATACTATATTAATATAAAGAAGTACTTTGATTGTATTGACACATTGTGAAAATGTTGTTTAGTAACGCATATAAAAATGTCTACATTGTCCATTGTTCAGACTTGTTTTTCGAATTTAAACATGAGAAATATTCTCATGAAAAGATTTAGAAATACAAACTGAAGAGTTACTCTGCGTAGAGATTACTAACTTTTTCGAAACGAACGATTGAACGTTAGAAAGTCAACTGCTTTCTGAAATTAAGATATAATGGTGCTCTTATACTGTGGTAAGTGTTGCAAGTTCAGTTAATATTTTTGCATTAAAAGTAAGTCTATTAACTTAATCCTACGGCTGAGAGACCTTTCTGATTTATTTAAAATTTAAAATTTATTTCTTTAATTCTTTTATTTAAAAAAATATTTGTACTTATTTTTTTTAAATTTTACATAATAAATTTGGCTTGTTTATTTGGTTCTGGCAAAGCACTCGACTATCTGTCAAAGGGAAGGGATGCGTGGAGGACTTTCCAAAGGAAACTTGATCGTATACTCGCTATGTAGGGGGATTACCACGAAAGCGCCTATGCAGCCAACCTGTTCACGACTTTTGAACCTCGGACCGAACTACCAGTATTCAGTACTTTACCGAAGCATAGTACATTTAAGGGCTTGCTAGCAACGAAAATATTTTTTTCATTTACCTTTTTATGTGCATATTTTATTGCTCTACAAGCTGTTGTATTTTGTACACGTTACAAACTTTTAATGCTTTTTTGTTATTTTTACGCTTCTATTTTCAAAAAGGTTGTGGTAATCTCTATAAATTATATATATATTTAAGATTAAAAAAAAGAACATGGAAATAAAATTGTCAGCTTTAATTTGTCAGCAATAAATCTCTCTAAACTGTGTCACATCAAAGTTAAGCCATGTCACATAATTCCTGCGCAAAGCGAATTATACGTGCACTTACATAGCATTTTAGACAATAATAAGTTATATCGAAATTTAAATTAACTAATCAAAAGAAAGCTTAGGAGAAACCAAACCATTCTACAATAAGTTGTTGTCTTTTAATAGACGATGGCTTCTTTTTCTGATTTCTCTGCTGTTAACTCTTTTGCCGCCTGAAGTTTCTTTCCTGCGAATCCTGAAATTGTGGTAATTCCTTCTTTTTTTTGGGGGGGGTCTAAGTTCAAATCTTTCGAGTTGTTAAATCTCATCTTAAAACTTTCAAAATATTAATTTTATTGCTATTCATTAGAAAAGAATACTACTGTTACAGTGTTAATGATATCATACTTAGCACTTACATTACTGCAGTATTCACTTCCTCGTGCACTTGATTATTTTAAATAAATCATAAAAAAGTATAAAATCCAAAATCCGAAACTGTTATTCAAATATCATATTGTCAAATTATACCGAAAACATGAAAATTAAGATTCGAGTTTATATTATTAACTTAATTTCACTTCTGAATAAATTTAGCTATATTTTGAAAAACTAATCGAATTTATTTCTCAGAAAATGCAGATTTCAAATTCTGCTTTATTTGAAACTTTTAATGAAATGCAAAAGCTTTCCATCTTTCTTTTTTTTTTATTCCTAACTCAGAAGGATTAAATTCGAGAAACATTTAAGTTTCAGATTCAGATTCGAGAAGTTTTACAATTATCTGCCTCTCCCTGAAGAAAATGATAACAAATTCTAAATAAAGCATGCTACTAGATGGAAATGCTATGACATTAAAAATTATTTTATTAATTACATTAATAATGTAATATTTACAAAAAAATAAATTAAGTAGGTTGTATATCATACGATTTAGATACATTATAAACTGCATGAAAGTATTATGAAAAGTAAGATAAAATGTAACTGTTAAGCAGCAGTATCAGCGTTGACATAAAATCTCTCAGTTTTTTAACCGATGAATAGTTTTAATTTGAAAGCTAAGTTCAAGATCTAATGCCACTTTCAATGGCAGTGACTCGGAAGTTAGACAATTTGCCAGGCAGAGTGGACGGTTAAGTGTCTTGGTAACGTAATGCAACCAATGAATATAGTATATGATCCTAAAAATGGGAAATCTAGAATTTTAGATTTTAAAAAACTAAACTTTGTGTATTAAAGTACTAACAGACTGAACTAATAGATATAAAATTTAAAACACTCACAACCAGAATTAAAACAGTTATTAACAATAAAAGTAATTATATGCAGTTTGCAAATTGACTATTAAGTTTAGGCTCAAAATTACCTCAATTTTCTTAAGAAAGAAAGAAAGGGGTAAGACTTAAATCCGCATTGCCAAAACAAGCGTGCTACAGTAAAAAGGTCAGAAGCGGTTGGAAAAATTAAAATTATTAATTGAGCTGTTAAAAGTCAAGTTTTTAACAACTTTCTTGATATTTGTGACTCCTTAAATATTTTAAACTTTAAAATGTATTAAAATTCCAAATAAATATTTACAGTCCACACACTAAGTGCAATTTCACAATTCTCAATCTGCTTAAAATTCTACATGCTAGAATATGTTTCACCATTTCCAATGTAATTTTAATTTAAAGAATCAGACTCGGACAAAATTTTTCGATTTAGAACTGTTATTTTATGTTTAAAATATTACTGAAATAAAGATAAATGAAAATAAGGATGCATACTTTATTCTCGAGAGGTATTTGATCAAAATACAAGTAAACATGTTTAAACGAAAATATTTATAAAACCTTCAGGTCTTGCCGTGTGTTGAATGAAGCGAATTTGCTGTTTGTTTATTCATATAACGCAGAAAGAGATTTCAAAATATAGATAGCAGCATTTAGCCCTGGACATTTACTTTTCAGGAAACTACTTCTAGTATCTTCATTTAAGTTACATAAACGTCTCAGAAAACTTTTGTCATTCACAGTCAACATTAAACTTTCAAATCGAAGCCTTTTTTAAATATTTGTTGGCGCTACGATTTAGGAAATATTTTCGAATTCTTTTATATGAATTTCGAATCTTGTTCCGATCTTATTTACTTAGGGAATATAAAAGCGGTTTCTTTATGTTTTCATAGTCATGCGTAAAACTTTTATATTGAATGACAAGTTATTACGTTCTTACAAAAATACCGCGACTTATTAGAATATTTTTCTTTCGGAAATGCATGCGTTAACTCGAGACAAATATTAAATTTCATCTATGGCAATGTTTATTATACTATATTTGCAGGATTTAGGTTTTTGTTCAAAAGCATAATCATTAATTTCACGCTTAATGCATTTAACTTTGGGCCAACTAATAAAACTGCGAAAACGACATTGCGACGAACACTCTTTATGTTGACAAATACAGATTATTGTACTTTACATGCGGCAGTAGCTTCCCTGCATAAAGTCATCTGTAAAAAGTGTTGCATAAAATTAGTTAGCTAATGTAAAATCTTGAAAAAAAATAACTAAAATAGAGAAATAAATTAAAGAAATAATTAAGTGAAAAGAATGACTTCCTAGTATCCTTCGCTACCGAAGTTTACAAATATATTATAACTGATGCAAATATTTTGAGTTTAATTTTCCACATTTTTTTTTATATTTTGCTGCAGATATTAGGCATATTTTCATTTATTTATTCATTTAAATATACTGTGTACAGTTTTACAGTAATCTTATATTTATTACACGTCACAACTATTTCGCGGTATTTGGAAATTTGTATCAATATAGAGAAAGAGAGCTATAGATCTACAGACTACAGACCTTCGGTAAAACATTTTTGTCATGTTAGGGACATTAACAACTTCGTGGTATTTTGGAAGTTTCCAGAAAACAAACATTCAAGACTTTATCGGCGAATTTTCTAAAAGTTTTGTAGTGTTGTTCTAGCTGGTTTGCCTTTCCTGTAACTACGAAGTTGCGAGAAGTTATTTGGTGCTATGTAGCTTACCTTGATAATTAGCTTAATAAGCTGATTTTTAAGTATTAAATGACTAACTATGAGGAGTTTTGAGGAGTTATACTATGAGGTGTTATGTAACTTACCTTCATTTGTCTTGTTTTAGATAAAACAGAATTGTAAGACATTTCTTCATTACCCAGCTTTAGCTGATTTTCTTCGTTTATAAAAGCTATTATCGAACTGTAATAAGGGTTATAATTCTTCTCTTCATTCTGCTGATTTTGCCTCTCAGTATCATATATTTATTTCAGTAACTGATATCAATAAATGCCTTTATAATCTCCCTCGCGTGATTCAACCTTTAATAACATCATTATTATATTTTAACACCTGAAGCAAGTATCATTATTTTAATCTTTAAGTGGTTGTTCAAAATTAATAACTATTATATAAATCTTATATAAATCATTTGACTCACGATAAAATTTAAATTGCATGCTTTTACCCGACGGTATTCGAATCAAACCATTTATAAACAGTATTAATAACTCGATATTATGCGTCCACTGCTGAGAGGGTGAAATAAAAGAAATTTCGCCATGCTTGATTTAGCAACAATATAACCTTACTAACTTACTTGATTTAGCAACAATATGCCTGCCTTCGTCTCCTCTCGTGCCTGCCTTATAATATTAAAATACAACCGGGTATCTTTCTTCTGCGAATATGCAAAGCATACTTTAAATTATTCAATATCAGGTCAGTTTTTGCTCCAATTTAAATACTGATTTCAAAAGTTTGCACGAAATTTGGAAGTAAATACATAATTTTATATGATATGTTAAAATTGTAATTTTCTCTCTCTCTCTCTACATATATATATATGTAAAATATAACAAAATGTGATAGCTGTTTTAAAAACTAATTGGCGATCTCAAAATTAACATGGTAATTTTGGCGATCTTCCCCTAAATTCATCTGTTCTCCGAAATTCGAGATCATTCTAAATTACATAACGCTGCTTGAAAAATGGTAACTAAAAGTAACACTGACTAATCATAGCTTTGGATTCGTATTTACATCTACGCAGTATAAATTCTGCTTTTTCGAGGAACTACGTCCTTTTTTTCCCGACTTCTGCCCTGCAAGCATACCTGCGCCGCTTATGCTTTCCTGCATGAAATGACGTCGAATTTTTTCATGCCGCATATACGAAACCATCGTAATTGCTATGATTCAAGAATATATTTGTCTACAAGGAATTATTCTAGTGTGCCTGCAAATCCGCAAATAAAGGTGTTAATTGGATGAATTTAGTTTGGTATAAACTCTTTCCTCTCTTGATCAGTCTAACGTGACAGATGAAATAGTAACGCACTTCCAAATTAGTTGAGTTGCATATTAATATAATTTACTTAAGTTACAATAATATTGAAGTTAGGAGGAATAATTAAAGTAAAAATTAAATTCTAATACTATATATATATATATATATGTGTGTGTGTGTGTTTGTGTGTTCCTAGAAATCTTTATACATACTTCTAGGAAATAATTATTATCTCTAAACATCACATTTGCAAAACTAACTTTTTCTCCAATTCTGAGAGGTTAAAGAACTCAAATGTTTTTTAGCGAGACGTTTCAATACAACGTTATAGATATAATCTTGGTTAATTCTGTACTTTAATAACAGTTTTTTCCAGTCTCATTTACGAATATGTACTCATTTAATCTACCATTTCGCAACCTATAATCTATATTTAACCATTTCCAATAAATAAAGCTACCAAGAGGTTGTGATTACAAGAAATTCCCAAAAACTCAGTTCGATCTTTGTTTCTTAGGAGTATTTCTAAACCAGAAGCCTGTGACGTGCCATGGACTAATCATTATCCCACTCCTTGATGAGATTCTGATAACAGCTCAACACGGTCTGATAGCGGAAACTAGCAGAAGAGGTGTTATTTCGTCTTTAAATAGATCCACTTTAGATATTTATTTTCTTTTTTACCACTTTTTCTTTATTACTCCATCATGGTAATGCTATAGGCAATTTGTCACCCTTATCTTGCCTGAATCAACAGAGTTGGCCTTTTAAAAGTTTAGCTGCTACAGATGTTGAAGCCTTCGTCTCTTTTTTTCAACCACAATTTGAAGCTGTTCAACAAAATTCTCCAGTTTTTCAGAGATAAGGTTTCAGTATTGATGGAGTGTATAAATTTGGTATATGCAAAAATTCCTTTTCAGCAGCTTTAATACACAGTCCAGTCACATTAATGTGACCACCATGTACTTTCCATGTCAGAGTTAAATAGCCAATCACAGAAGGCAGGTGGCAGCACAGTGCAGTTGAGCGTATATAAAGGGTGTGTGAGGGCTTCGGAAAACATTTCAATCGTTGGCGTAATGCAGAAACGAAGCGATTTATCCGACTTCCAAAAGGGCATGATCATTGGCTTTCGGGCCAAGGGTGGAAGCATTTCCGAAACGGCTGAGTTTGTGAACTGTTCGCGTGCCGCCGTGGTAAAAGTGTACCGTGCATGGCAAAATGGGACTGTCCAAAATCAGCGACGTGGCAAATGTGGTGCACCACGCGCCATAGATGACAGAGGCGAACGAAGGTTGCGGAGATGCGTTCGGGCAGATAGACGGGCTACCGTTGAGCAACTGACCACCAAAATGAACCAAGGGGCTACCAAAAGTGTCTCCCAAAGTACTATTCAGCGAACATTGCTGCGTCTGGGCCTCCGAAGCAGACGCCTGGTTCGTGCACCTATGCTGACTGCTGTTCATCGACGGCGAAGGCTAGAATTTGCACGCCAGTACAGCAGCTGGACGTCCACTGAGTGGCGACAGGTTGCGTTTTCGGATGAATCGCGTTTTATGCTCCATCGGACAGATGGACGTTGGCGTATAAGGCGTGAAACCTCTGAAAGGAACCACCCTGCAACCATTGCCGGAACGGTCCAAGCTGGAGGCGGGAGCATTATGGTCTGGGGAATGTTTTCCTGGCATTCTCTAGGTTCACTGATCATTGTGGAAGGCACAATGGATCAATACAAGTACGCATCTGTCCTTGCGGACCATGTTCACCCCTACATGCGCATTGTTTTTCCTCAGGATGATGGCATCTTCCAGCAGGACAATGCGAGGTGCCATACAGCTGCCAGTGTACGTGCGTGGTTCGAAGAGCACCAGGATGAGTTTACCGTCCTCCCCTGGCCAGCAAACTCACCTGACTTAAACCCAATCGAGCATCTGTGGGACCATCTCGATCGAGTTGTTCGCGCCATGGATCCTCAACCGCGTAATCTAGCGCAGCTGGCCACGGCATTAGAGTCGGCATGGCTCAACATCCCAGAGAACACCTTCAGGGACCTATGTGACTCTCTTCCTGCACGTCTCGCAGCAGTCCGCTCTGCGAAAGGTGGTTATTCTGGCTTTTGACAGATGGTCACATTAATGTGACTGGACTGTGTAAATTGCAAAATTTAGCTTCTCATTTTCCATGTTCGAAGGTTTTATGCTCCAGCTTTGCCCGTTTTGAAGAACGCCATACTACTCGAAATAACAACTTTTATTTAAAGCTAAAAAAATGAAAGTTTAATTTTACAATTTAATAATTTCATAAACAGATAAGCAGATTAAGCCCTTTATTAATGAAAAGCCTTTCTTTTAAAATGTACTTTTTTCATGAAGCACTTCCTGGAATACTTTCGGTCTGAAAACCAACCTACGATTACATCGCAAATAATTTGTGGCAAATAAATGCTGTAGTCATAGTTTACCACTAATTTATAATTCTTCCTATCTTGATTGCTTAAGTCACACATATATGGTGTGTGACTTAAGGAATCAAGAAAAATAGTTATGCAGAAAGCATGTTCAACAGCTGTGAATTCAAGCCTGTAGAACTACTAGTGTGTAATGATCCTAATCATAAAACTGGAGGGGGTGTATACTTAAAACTGATTAAGATTGTTGTGTAGCAAATTCACTCGATTATTTAAGTTATGCTTATTAAAAAATAATTTTATTATTATTCTAAATATATGCTACACAACTTGTATTTTATTTAATATTTGTGCTATTTGTTTAATTTTAATCGGGGGTTTTTGGTAGTTAAGATTGGTATGCACTTTCCACTCGTTACTCGTAAACGCGCTGAAACACACAATGGAATCGAGTGCTTTTCTACGTAATAATCTTAATTTTATATTACTTAAGTTTACCTATTCTTAGTATTCTAGTATACCACTACAAGCGTAAACAGACTTAATTATTTAATTAAATTTTCCATTTTTCATTGTGACGAGAACGAAAGGGGGAGGAAATGAAAAAAACGCAGTTTTTAGCAAAATTCTAACGCTCTTGCTTACGTTACTCTTGCTAGGGATTTCCGGTGATTTGAGCTTAATGTTTTCCGGCTCGGCCTTGCACGTGTTCCAAATTTTTGGCGATAGTTGGCGAGGTTTCAATTTGTGTTTAGTTCAACGCCTCGAAAAAAGGAGAAATTTACAGGGGTGTAAGGCGGAGTTTGACGAATTGGATTTTTCACCGTTTTAGCGGTTTGGGCATTTTATGGGATTCTTCCTTCACAAAAAGGCTTTGCAGGTGTTGTTCGGCTCCCTTTTGGCCTCTCTTTTTGCGCTGTTTTGCTTCGCATTTTTTGTGTACCTTTGGGCACGGTTTTCCCATGAATCTCTAAGGGAAAGTTTTTGTATTGAAGCAGGTCTTATGGCTCCATTTTTCGGCATCATGCGTTATCCTTAAATTCTAAAATTTACTTACCTCCTCGGAGGTATTATTTTCACCATCACTATGAAAGCCAAAAATTTACAAGCTTCTAAGGGTTCAGACGCACCCTTAGCGTTCAAAATCTTAAAATCCAGGATAAGTGCCGTAGGAGAAACGTCATCACGGGTTGCTTGCTTTCGCTTTAATAACCTTTGACAACTAGCCGGATATTCGTGTCTTCCTTGGCCAGAAACGTTCAACATTTTCCAACGTAAAAAAATGGGTGCAGTCGTCCTGTGACTCAGCGTGTCTCCAAGGTTTTCCTTCCAACATCATGACGTTCCAATTAACCCACGTCTTCATAATTTTTTCCTACAAGGGACTGGCAGACAGCAAATTTATCAGATAAGTCTCTGTTGATTCTTCTTGATTCTTAGTTCTCTTCTCTTTTTTGATTCTTAGTTCACAACTTAAATGGGTAAAAAAATGGGGTTTTGACATTTACCAGTTTATAGTCAACTACAATAGCAAAGAGGGGTTTCCACTTATTAAAAAAATGTAATTATGGTTTAATTTTAAAATGTTTGTATTTTAAAGATTCTGAGATGATGAGAAATTTAAATTTTAGTTTTATTTGATCAGCATCCTGTTCTTGCTGGGGTTAAAGTAAATTGTAAACTGAAATAGAATTGATCCTGTGTTAATATTCTTAACTGTCCTAAAAGGGTGGTTTTGTTGTAACTCTGTTAATTGAATCTGAATGTTAGAAGTCCTTATTCTATGTGCCATAATAAGATATAAAAATTTAAGGATTTTATCCTGAATTGTAGTATTCTTTCATTCTCGATGAATAATAAGAAGAAAATTTTAAGTTTGTTTGGGATTAGTAGTATTCTTTTGCTTTACTGTGCAATAATAAGGTGAAGAAATACCTAAAATTGTTAATAGAAATAGTTTGTTTTGAAGTCTATAAATTTTACTTAAATGAAATAGTTATGCTTTTAATTAATTAGTAGTTACAGAAATTGAAAAAAAAAATGTTTTATTTTGAAATTACTGAATTCTTAAAAACAAATATAAATGTTCGCTGTTAAGGTTACAAGTTTTCTCAGGTTATTTTTCCCACCCCGGGTTTAGGTGAAATGAATTTATTATCTAATTGATATTGTCATATTTGATCTATTTGAAAAATAAACACTAAAGGTTTTTTTTAAATTTAATATTGACTATTGCGTTTTTTTGTTATGTTTAAGTTACATATTTTGAAGCATATGATTTGCTGTAAGTTCACGAGCATCCAGATTCATGGGTTGTTTTAGTATAAAAATCACAACGCAATGACAATTAAGGATAGTTAGTGTTGAGGCAAATTGTTAGCTTTTGTTCAGTAGTGTTCTTCCCAACAGGCACCACTACGACAGAACAAGATTAGAAGCAGTACTATTCAGATCATGGAAAAAGACTCGGAATATATCTAGATAAAGGAAGGGATGCCTTTGTGGCAGATGTTTTCAAGAAAATTGGCTCGTATTCTTATTACACATGGGGAAACCCGTGAAAACTCTAATGCAACCAGTCCACAAATCCCAGAAAGCCAATCTGAGAAATAAAATCGTTGAACAAACTCCACAAAGCCAACCAGAGTGTTAAAATCGTTTAACGCTAGTAGTTTGATTATGGGTCATTCACATGGACTGGAACTATAACCAAACTACTAGTATACGACAAATTTCCTCTCGGTCCCAGTGGACCTGTTACTTGCCAATAAATAGAATAAATCAACTGATTTTTGACCAGTAAAAGGCGGTCTCTTGCCACTTAGGAAACAATTTAACAATAGCTGTTAATTTAATGCACATGAGTTTAAAACAATAGTTGTTTGCAAAGAATTATGGCATTTCTCCCCATACGTACCCTTTAAATGTAATGATTTGTATAACCGTAAGGCAGAAAAGCATCCATGGCTCGATTCCCGGCGAGTAGAGTTTTCACGTTTCCTGTTCCAACACGTCTACAAACATTATCATGCATTTCAGATTAGGAAACATGGCAAATCCTTTGTGCCTTCATCAGGATACGAAGAGAGATCTTTCAGTTGAGAGCTGGATGATGGAGATGGAGAGGCATAAAGCTCTGTCTATCAAATTTAGGTGTTGGTGATTTAATCGTGTGCTATATTGTATTGTGGAAGCCACTGTAAAGCCTTCTTAAATTTCTCAATTCAGGAAACGTAAAAAATTTACTTTTGCATCTCCTGGATAAGAAATGTATATTTTCCAGTTGTCAGATGGATTACTTACACTGTGAAAGCATGTTCTGGGAAAGGCAAAAAAAATTCTTACTAGCCCAGAAGTCTTTATTATTTTAATTACAAGATTTTACTATTAATAATTAAATTCTTACAATTCGTAGATTTAACTTAAGATTGGCATTTCTACGAAATTGTTCATACTTAAACCTGTGAAAATTATATACATGTTAAGCAAGATGTTTTACAATAATTAATTTTTTTAAATAAAAGCGTTGTTTATGTTTCAACCATGCTACAAGAAACTTCATGTAAATTTAGAATTAGAACTGAAAAAAATACACAAAAAATGTAAAACTCTTACAACGAGACAAAAGTGTACCGAGTCCGAATTCCATAGCTAAGCTCTCATATTGCAGTCAACTGCTCGTGTCATAGATTTAAATTAGTACAATTAGAGTATTATAAATGATTATGAAATAAAATGCATTTTCGTATTATTGCTATCACAGTAGAAAATGTTGGTTATGGTGGATCCTCGTTCTTTGCTTTTCTAATTAGCGAGAAAAAAAAATAAGTAAATTTTAATAGTCATTAATAAGCCACACATAAGACAAATCTTCATTTCAAACTGATAATTAGCAGCTAAACTGATTTTATTATTAAAATTAATTATTTTCCTTGTCATTTAAATTTGAATGCCAAATTTTTGCATATCATAATGTAGACCCTGTATTTACACTTACATAGGCTAAGCATTTTACCCTAAATTTTTGAAGAAAATAAGAGCAAAACCGAGATTCGAGATGACTATCAGTTTAAAGAAATTTACAAGTATTAATTACTTAGCAGGTACTTAACAAAAAGCATTAAGTAACACCTTATAATTTTGTTTGGAATTTGAAATATTTACTCATTTCTGTATATCCGTATCTCTGTTCTCTTATTTTGAAGGAATTCTAATATTTTTTTCCAACTACATCATTTCAGAAACAGATGCAGCTTCAGTATGCACGTAGCCTACACACTCGTATACATGACAATTAAGCATAATGAATACAACAAATATTATAAATAGTATGCAACAATAAAATCAGACTTTTATAAGACATCAAAATTAACCTAATACGTTGATGAAATTTTGTTTATATTATGCGAAATAACAACAACGTTAACAAATTTATTAGATAAAATATAAAAGAAAATTTCTTCCAAAAATGGTAAAATAATGGTTAAGTTGATTTGTATGCTTTGTGGGGGAAAGCACAAGAAATCAAAGTTTTACATGCAAGGTGTGTCGAATTACAAGAAAAGAGACAGCCGATCCAGCAAAGAGAAACATTCAAAGAACACGGTGGCAGAAATACAAAGGAATGAAAGAAGAGGAGTCACGTAAGCCTTAGGATAAATAAGTCTTTTCTCCTGCGAACCGTAAAAGGGAATGAATATTATCACAAAAGCTAACATCTCGAAGTTATTCAATTGAATGATATTAATGCTTCAAGCATTAATATCATTACAATTGTAATGATATTAATGCTTGAATTACGCTCTTGAACAACATTCAAGAGTAGCTTTTCTCGACCTTTTTACCTTGAAAGATTCTTGAAGTAATTTTCAAGTAATGAAGTACTGATCTATAAAAATTCTGACACGTGTAACTCACTGTTAATGAACATAGTTGAGTATAAGTTTCATCATATTTTCTAGTACAGAGATGCTTTACAAATTGTCTACTCATTTTCAAAATTAATTAAGCTGACTGTCAATGCCAAAGAAGTGAAATTGTACTCGACTAAAATAAAAGCGATTTGTAGTGACTTATACTCACTTATTCGCCTGAAAGAAAAAAAGTGATTCAGATTACTTTACGCTTTCGGAAATATAATATTTTCTTCCATTCTGATAAATTTTTAAAGTTCGAACAATAGTGATAGGATGTGAGTTTATTACTTGTAACAACATATGCAAGGATTAATTGCTTAATATGAGAAGTACATTTGGGGTTCTAATTCACAGAACAGAACTAGAGAGAACAGAAGCTAGAGCGAACTATCAGTGTTTCACGGCTTAAATTATTTTATTCTCTTCAGCCATACATGCAATAAGTTTCGCACAAATTAGCGGCTGCACAAACAGTTTCTCAAGATTATTTGTTCCCAAAATGTTTCTAATGAAACTTCTGAATTATAGAAGTGGTCAACAATAATTAGACTCTCCACTTAAAGCAGAACCTCTCTCTGCAACCGCCGTTAAGGAATGAAAGCAACTTCTTCCATATGTTGCTCTGGAGCAGTAAAAAATACATTCATAACCAACACTAAACTCTCGGAGTTGATTCTCAGAGAGACCAGTTCCTCAAGATTTATCACACCCAAAAATTCCAGGTATTTAACGAAATTACGCTTAATCCACTTCATAGCATGATGCGAGCCTGAATGACGCAATGCATTCATTTATCGCAAAATGCTCGACAAATGTTCATCCTACAACTGCAATTTCAGAGAACCCTGTACATTGTTTGATACCAGGAAAATGAAAATTGTTGCACTTCTCAGTACCTGCTCAAAGCCGTCTGAACGACTCTGTAGATCGGTCTCTAGACGATCTCTAGGCCTTTTTCGAATCTCTAGGATTTTTCGGAAAATTCTTCTTCGAAAACTGTCTAATTCCACTTCCCTTTTCTATAAAATACCCTAAGACTCTCTGTTTTAGAACCTTTACCAAATCCTTACCTTAGGGAACTATATAGTATATTCTGGGATACTAGATTTAAAGAACTTGCAAAGTGATGCTGTTATTTAACAAAAAAAAAAAAAAAAAAAAAAAAAAAAAAAAAACAAAAAAAAGATCAAAGTGATCCTCTAATGTTTTGTACTGTGAACAAAAAAAAAAAACTTGAAGCATTAGACTATACAAAGAACACAAAGGTTAACGCGGATTACAAGGTTAACACGCATATTTCAGTTATTATGAAGGACGTTCCATCTTTCTGGTGATTATATTGGTACATGTAATATATTATTTTTATGATGTATATATTGAGTCATCTGAGGTGTCTGTGCCTTTTGTACGCAACGCGTAGAGTGGTGATTGTAAACACATATGCATAAATTCGTCTCTAATGTGCGTAGTTCGTCCCTAATGAGCCATCTGAGGATCATTTCATAGCAAGCTCTTTAACTCTGAGAGGAAAATGTAAGAAGATGAAGTTATTCATCCTATGTGCTCTTAGTAGTATTTAGCATATGTTATGCTTTTTATGTAGGAGTCAATCTGCTGTACTTGAAGACTACTCCGAAATTTTCAGAAATTCCGAGTCCAGATTTCTAACATTTCTACAAACAGAAATAAATATTCCTTAGATTTCGATCTGGAAACTTTATTCGCCGATATGAATAATTGTTTTGAGTAAAATAAAGCTTTCTTTCTTCCGCACATAATCTTTTTATACTGAAGGAAAGCATTTAAATTAGATACCTATAAAATAAAAATGTAAAAGATCCACACATAAATTTTTCTAGCTAAGTTACTAACATAACATTCTGTCGTAGTTGTTATGATACAAGAACACAATTTCCTAGACCTTTCTAACCAAGCTTTATTTCCTTACACAGCCTAAAGGAGTTGCAGAACGATCTTTATTTACGTAACGTTCTTCTTCTTATCACAAATCTCCCAGGCAATTTGATTATTGCTTTCACGTCAGTTTAGGGCAACATTGTTCATCCGATATGTATAGCATCACATAAGAATTTTAAAAGAAGAAACATTTCAATCTTTTAAATGCAAAAACTGTTATTTGCTTTATTTCGTTAAAAGAAAAGAGATGAAAACAAACGATGTAATTTTCTGAATGTCCTTTCTTTTTTTTTTATGTTAGTTTTAGCGGTTCAAATTCTTTCTAATACATTGTAATTTTTGGCATGGATGCGAAAACCTCCTATTTCCTAGATTCAGAGTATTTGAATTTAATAACATTGTGAAAGCACGTACTTTAATAACATTGTAAAAAGCAAACTAAGATCATGTTCTTGCCGACAGTTAAAATGCTAACCTTAATTACGAAGCATTGTTTGATTAAATATAGTAAAGACTACAAGTAAATAAAATAATGCATTTTTACATATTCGCTTATTGTCTCAAAACCATAAATAACCTTTATTCAAATATTAAAAAGAACAAGTCAAAAACACTTATAAGGTCGCATTATTTTAGAAATTTTATTACAGTAAAATATTCGGCTGTTCAAGTAAGTATGTTATTGTGAAAAACTTTCTACAAGAAACTGTTCGAATTCACTTTAAACATGTTTAAGTCTCTCAGCAAAGCGGCCAGAGAAATTGGGTGATAGATATGGAATCTAAGTTAGCAAAATACCTAACTAAATTTGGCTGTCTTTTAGTTCGCTTTGAGCCGTACCTGCTTCATACGTAAGCATTACATGTTGCTACAACTGCCAGGAGCTCGGATACTGTAGCAGGAACTGTAAGACCACACATCGAAATGTGATACCTGAAGCAGTATTGTAACTCAAAAGGAACTGTGTTACTGTAATAGAAATTCTGAAAAGAAGAAATCCTTTGACATAGACCCTTCAGCTACTTCGAGCTCCTGCCCAGTGTGCCCATCATGACAGCATGGTAAAGACCACTGCCTAGAACTAAGTTAAGGTGACACTAAAAGAAAGCACACAGCAGGTTTTAGATTTTTACACTGCAAACCGTAGAAATGCTATGCAACAACTATAAACACACCTGTAAATCATATCATATACGGCAGCTAATATAGGAATCTTCCAAGAGACCTAGACGTACAAGGGAGTAAACCCCTAGTGTTTCATCCCGCTGTGGAACGTCTCTGCCTAAAAATCAGCTAGTTGAGATTATTTACAATGGCGCTCTCTCTTCTCTGCTGATGAAAGTAACAGAGTATAGGGTGTCCATCAGACTGAACACTGGCAATGGTAGAACTGATTATCTATGCCCGACTGAAGACACACCCCTATTGGAAGACCTTAATTCAACCTTTGTTTTAAAGGTTGAATTAAGGTCTTCCAATCTTGGCATCATCTTGTGTCATAGATATAGACTTCATTCATCTAGAATGAGAAAATATCATTAGTCAAGGCTGGGAAGCTGAGAACCGAAAGGAAGTAATGGTACTAGAATCTTTAGACAAGTATTTCAATAGCATCGACACTCAGGACTCACCGCCTACTTTAGAAATTACTAGAGCTCGAGAGTGGGCAGACCTGAGAACTTCTTCTTCTAAGATGGCCGTGTGCCAGTAAAATTGGATACTGTGTAATCTAATATCAGTCAGTGATCATCAGATTATAATTTACATGTTTTATACTCCATTAGATTATAAAATAAACAAAAAATATAAGATGTATTTGGAGAACACTCCATGTTAAAGAAACATCTTCGAATATACATAGAGGAACTTATCAAGAATTTCAACAGACAGAAGAGAAACTAATTAGATACTCTGCATGACAACCTAGTTATCAAACTAGTGCAGGACGGTGACAAGTCCTGTCGTATGAAATCTGTAATGGTAAGGCCTTGTGGGCTAGAATCTGATGCAGAGATTCAAATCTGAAGTAACTCAGTGTGACAACGTACAGTAAATCCAGAACTATGTATAAAAGGTACATTAAAGAGGCTAAGCTAGCCTCATGGAGAACCTACTTTAGTAATGTCACAAAAGCGTTTGTATCTGCTCAAAAGATAGCATGTAACAAGATCTTTCGTCTTATGAACCTAACTGCTGTGATCAGTACCTCTGCCCCATCCAACACTGAAGTCGCAGTGTTGGATGAGACTTTAGAATCAGCGAGATCATAATAATAGTTTTCCTTGATGATGATAACGAAGATCACTTACAAGAGCAGCAGAAAGCGAAAAAAACTTACAGCATGAAATTTGTCAAGTTCCCAGACGAGATGAACCACCTGTAACGCAAGAAGTGGAAGATATTAATTTCTAGCACGAAAAAACGCTCCAGACAAGCTTGCTGGAAATAACAGCACTTTCCCCCAAAAGATAAAGCTGGCAGAGGTGCTGTTTTTTCTCAAATATGGTAAAGCTCTCTCCAGTCCCTCTTCTTAGAGGCCGGTCTGTCTACTGTTAGCACTCGGTAAGGCTTTGGAGAAAGCACGTCTTTCAAGACTTAACTTTTTTATACGCAGAACCGAGATCCTCCACGCCAATCAATATGGATTCCAAGTAGACAACTCAACAGCAGACCGAACATGTCAAAGCAACAGAAAGGAATAATAAGCTACGTAAAGAAATAATAGCAAATGCATCTTGAATTGGCCTTGTTTGCCCACGTACTGACTTTCTTAAGAGAACAATAGTTAGTCTGCTGACCTGGTTCTGGGACCGCGTTTCAACAGATAGTAGATTTCTACTCTGGGATGGTATACAATTCGATTTGGTTCACTTCCGTGATCGGAAACCATCTCAGCGGCGCACTCACTCGCTTAAATTGATGGTCTACTTGACAAATATTCTGATAGCGGCTTTAAAAACAGGAATTAAAAGATATAGAGATTCTTAGCTCTAATTACCTACACTCTCATTTTCATAGGAGAGGGTAATTCTGAAAATATTTAGAAAGATTAAAATTAGAAAAATTCAGGCTTGATTTGAAGCTAATTTCGAGATAATTTGACAAATGTCTCTATTCTGCCTGGAACAAATTACTTTTATAAAATTCTGCACTATCTATTAGCAAATTAATATGACTGATTTTAATAATCTTATTGTTGAAATTTTCTTAATCTCTGTTATTTAAAAGATGTCGACAGATATACATAATGGTAAACAGAAGATACTCAAATTTGAAGTATGATAGTTCAAATTTGAACGTTTGTAATTGAAATGTTTGTGCGGAGAAGGAATCCATGGCATTTGTCAGCATATCACATTTGGTATGATCCAAAGTCAACAGCATACGCATTTCAGTCCCATTCGGGCACATCCATAGTCTGTTCTCACTTAAAAACGTAAGTAACTTGTAGAGACAGGTATTTTTTGAAAGCAGGAGAGATGAAAAGTGAGCAATGCTTTTGCCGGGACTTGAAACACGGACCTCTGGAATACGCTTATATTGATACTCTCTGGAATACGCTCACAACTACACCACGAAGGCATGCTAAAAAGGAGGGAGAAATAACCTTATAAACTTCAAAAAAACATTTAAGATGAAGCTGAATTATAATTACATTGGAAACACTTAACCTCCCATAAAATAGATAAATGATTTTGGTCTTAAATATCAGTAGCAGATATAGTGGCCGTAATAGAAAATTACAGAGGTGAAAATTTTGAAAACTTATTTAGATGGGTTTTCCTGTTTTAAAATTAATGATCCAGAAGTCGTAAGGTAACCAGTTATTTTTAATTTCAGCCCTTTACTATAAACTCTCCTTTTTTTACCTCACCAAAATATAAAAGACTTGAAGAGTATTTAAAATGAGGTTATTTGATTTTAAGACAGATGCGTTTCTGGCCTTCGCGTGCACGCTGAGTTTGCTTCCATCCCAGCTCTGATAATTGTAAGTTTCAGCTTCGCATTATTCGCTGTCGACAAATTTATTTTGATGCTCCGGTTAGCATTACATTGCCAGCTTCTAGCCAAATTTTATTGAATAGTCCTTGGCTATTTCAACTTGAAATTGACTGTTCTGTTTAATTACATGACCACAAGCTGTAGTCAGCACAAGAGAGTACACTTATGTTCTCTTTAAATAAAAAGGTTTATTTAAAACCTGTCTAAGGTTGTGGAACTACTTCAGATCTAGCGACAATTCGCTTAACGTCTGGTAGGGATTTTGGACTAATTAACTTTTACCAGATTAAGGAAAACATCGTAAGTATTTTATGAATAGCTGAGAATTTTAAAATATTCAAAAATAGCACTGTAGAAAACTGCTTAACACGTCTCTAAAATGGCTTTAGTATGATTTTAAACTTCGTTGAATAGTTAGGTTTTTATATATTGTTTTTAATTTTGCTGCTAAATCTGTTACGTAGAATAACTTAGGTCATTATTGTTTTTCTGAAGCAGAAGACATGAAAAATGTACAGTACCCTCGCCGGGACTCGAAGTCCGTACCTCTGGAATACGCGTCGCGTAAGCTTCCAATTACACCAGGAAGGCATAAAGAAAGGAAGAAGAAAATATACTTCCCTTGTACTCATATACTCCGCCTTTTAAAAGGCGATTGGAGATTTGGGCGCCCAATAGCCAAATCCCAGTGCTGACGAATTATCATCTACCAATCTTTTACTTTGGGCGTCATTTGTACGATGTTTTAGAATTTTTTGAAGCAAGGAAACAGAAGAAATCCGCAGTTGGCCTGTCCTTGATACGAATTCCGGACCTGCCGAATACGTGTAGAGTGTTCTTCCAATTACACCACGAAGGCACACGGAAAAAAAAGGTAGAAAACACCTTATAAACTGTAATGGGAAAATTATATTTAACCCAGTTAGTACCATTTTAAACATGCATTCCCTCCAATGCAGTGTTTGAGATTTAAACACTAAGTTATTCTAACTATCAGTAAAGCGTTCTTTAAAGCAATTTTTCATATAAAACACAAGATGAAAACAAATGGATTTAGCGAATTCTGAAGCAAACGACTTATTTTAATTTTAAGTTAGTGTTGAAGGATAATATTCAGAAATGGAAAATAATCCCTCCAGAAAAGAAATTAAGTAATTAAACTACCAAAAAATACGACGCATTAGAATATAAACTGTGCTTGTGTTTAGTTCAGAAAAATGAAAATGAAAGAAAGAGTAAAAATGTTTGATAGTAATTTCGCAAAGTCGACTGATGTTTTTAAAGTGGAACTTTATTCATTTATCATCCGGCAAGCAGAAATTCTTTTTTTCCCCTCCTTTCCTAATCTCCTACCATAGGAACAAAAATAGCTGCAATTTGATTCGTTCGATTTTCAGTTCTTTTTCCATCTGCGTTTAAGAATATTTGCGTGTGTTTATTAATGCAGAAATGTTTCTCCTGTATGGCACACAAGGGACACCTTAGGTTTAAAAAATTATTGATTATTTTCATCATAAACAACCGCTGCTGTTCTTTTCTCTCACGTAAGATTAGTTTGCTCAGATGAATAAGCAGTTAGACAAATGTTTCAAATTTATCCTATAGCCTTCTGGGAAATGGAAACGATTTAGAAGGAAACAAATGATACTCAAAGGTGAACAAGATTTAGAAGGCAATTACTCAAAAAAATAAAGGTCTTCGTTCACCAATTTCACTCTTTATCTGTGATGGAAAAGTTATAAAATAAAATCTCTTTAAGTATAACACTGAACCGAAGTATTCTAGTTCAGATTTTAAGAAAATTTAACAGTCACAATTTGTTCTCTTAATTTTTTTTTACAAAGCGAACGTAGACACGACTTACATGTTTTATTTTGTATTGAAATTTATTAGTTTTATTTCAGACTGTAGAATACCGATTTTTTGTATGATCGAGAAAAACAGAGGCGATCTTATGTCCGCATGTCTTTTGTAATTGTGAGAATCTTAATTAATTTAATAAAGCTGTAAACGCATCTTATAATTTATCTTGAGATAAAATAGCACCAAAAAATAATATGAGATGGACTTTGCTTCATAAATCCGGTACTAGACAGGAAATGAGAAAAATCAGCCCCGCCGTCGCCAGTGATTGAATCATGGATTTTTCAGTTTCCAGATGGATGTGTTAAATACACAAAACGAGAACGATCTGAAAGAACGCTTACAACTAATGATCTTCAGTATTTACATCTGAGCATCAGAAGAACTTTCGCCTACTCTTGGTTTACACAGTAACCCAATTCAGAGCTTTGTTTGCCATCGGAGCCTTCAGTTGCTTTCAGTCGTAAGTGAAGACTTCAGTTCTTAAAGTACGGTTTGATATTACTCAAATACAAACCCAAGAAGCTTGCAAATGGAATAATTCATCAGTCCATTAATCTAATCCCTCATAATCAACCAATCGATCTTCCAACATACGAAGACAAGATCTGACAAATCTCCTCATCATTTCATTGCATCTAGCACATAAAATTCCAACACGTTCGAGATGATCAGAACGAATCCGATCATACCTATAAAAAGCATCATAATCGGCAGATTCAATATAAACAAAGGAATATAGAAAATATTTCCACAACACCTGAACCATCTTGAAGAATCATGATCAACTCAATCAATCATTGCAGCACCAAAGAAGAAATCAACAAAACTACAAAAGAAATACAAAAAAAAAATACAAATGATCTGCGACCAAACATTCAAGAAGAGAAACCAACAATGCTACGCAATATAAATCGGTGAACAAAACATACACGGAGAGAAAAACGCGAAACCAGAGACTTGAGATAAGATTTAAATCCACAGCATCAGTTGGAAAAAGGAACACCATCCTCCCAAACTTTAAACTTTAAATTCTTTGAAATTAAAAGCTTCGATCACATTTGCTAACAGTTTTTCAACCAAACTTATATTAATTTAATCAACCGCTTCCATTTTTATTTCTCTTTGCCAATTATTTCCATATTTAAGCTATAAGGTGTTTTCTCTCTCCTTCCAGCATGCCTTCGTGGTGTAACAACAGTACACGAGGCGAGTATTCGAGAGCTCCAGATTCGAGTCCTGGCAAGGGCATTGTAAATTTTTTACGTCTCCTGCTTTTAAAAAAATTAATGACTACAAAGCAATAATGATCTTTTCTTGCCATTTTACTGTATAAAAAGATTTTAAATGCTTTTATTTTTTATTAAGTGAAACGTTAAGCATCGAAGCTAAGATTAATTTTGAAAACAAATGTAACATTTTTTTGCAATTTACGTGCTATGCAAAATTTTGCAAAAAGATAAGAGCATCAACACAAGTAGACTAGAAAGGAAATTTCTTTGCATGTAATTCCTTCATTATCCAGATGAAATTGAAATCATTTGAAATAGCAGTTATTGTTGATACAGAAAACCAGAAATGAATGCAAAGAATATAATCTTCCACTGAATAAAAGCTTCCTTCTCAATTTAGATTCCGGTTTTCAGTTCTTTAAAGAACTGCAGATGTTTTTTGAATAAATAAAAATGAAGCTTTGGACTGCTTTTAAATTAATATTCGTTTCAAAGCGGTATCTTTTCTCACGTATTACGAATGATTCTGAAACATTAAATAGCTAGTCTCTTTAAAGGGCTGACTGCAGTATTTTAAAACGTGAATAGTATCGTAAAAAGTTTTTGTAAGCTAATGAAATAGTCATAACAATTTAATGACCTTTTATCTATATATCTCAGCATGAATATAATTTAAAAATGTAGCACTGATTAATTTTCCAGTTGAGGGATTCTCTCGTAAAAAGATTTTATATGAGTAATTTTTAAAACTTACGCATTGCGTTACACATATGACAACGCAATACCATATACATTTTATCATGTAATATCAGCCTTTTGTTATTTTCAGTACGGTAAAACGAATTTAAATGCATAACAAATTTACATGCTTAGAATTTGTAAGGTTTTAGTTTAAACTAACAAAGTTTTATTTTAATTTTTCCTTTCCTATGATTTCTTATTTCAACTTCCCGTTAGAATGAGCGCGCGTTTCAGCTTTATGCTAATTTGAAGTGGAGCCAAGTTTGTATTTAAGCGATAGGTAGGAACTGCTCGGTGTGAGAGAGCTTTTAGTCTCAGATCACTGCTGCTCTGTTCGACGTTCTCCTGACTAGTTAGTATTTAAATTCTAAGCCTATTAGCGCTGTTACTCTATTACTTATTGAAGTAAATCTAAGTGCGTTAGTATCAGTTAAATCTTGCTACGCACCATTTAGCATAGAGGCCAACCTCGCGTTTATAGCTCTGTGAGTAACGATTACTTAATTTCTATTTAACTTTAGTTTAAATTATTTGATTGTTCAGTTTAGACCCAAGTGCGGTCATTATTTTCTGTATCCCTCCCGAGTTGGGAAGTGCCTGTATATAATTGTGGTTTGATAAAAGAGGATTTTAAATCCTTCCTACGTGCAGTTCTTTTACCACTTAACCAGAGTTTTCTACCACCGAACATAGCTGCATTCAGCTCCCTGTTCAAGATCAGGACTTGGATTATTTCACGAATATGTTCGCCAAGAGTAGGCACCGAACACTCAGTTCTGACAAATTTAGCAAGAAAAATTGAACAAACAAACTTAGTTTAGCTAATGGGAAAAAGGATTCTCTTTTTAAGGCATAAGGTAAATTTTGTATTGCAGCAATAAAAGGATTGGCGCAGCCTTGCGTAATATTTGGACAAAATAAGTTCTTGGAAGATTAGCTACATTACGTGTAAAATTCTTATCTGAATGACTAACGTATTTAATTCATTTGCCCAGTATTCTAGTGCAAGGCAGACTTCAGGTACTAACTTTCAAGCATGTGAAGAGAAAGCACCTTTTAGCTCTCAACACAGTACAATAAACAAGCTAATTATTCTAATTTACTTTTCTTATATTTAATTATTATTATTATTCTAATTTACTTTCTTATATAAAAAACATAACAATGTTGATGGCGTAGAACGTAGATCCATTCTAAAAAGGAAACTTGGCAGCCGAGTAAGATTAAATATTCAGGTTTATTTCAATTTACAAATTTGCGGCCATAATTTACTTGGCACTCTTAACATGCCTATTCAAGATTATTTACATTTTTTATATTGTTGCGATAGGAAGAGAGCACACCTAAGAACGTCTCAGCGAGATGAAAAGCTAAAATGCGCAGTCATCCAACATGGAAGCTCGCCAAGAAAAGGTTTCGTTTTTTAGGTTTATTCTCGAAATTTTGAGTTCAGGTTCCGAATTAGTTACGTCATCAGTCTTATGCAAGCCATGTGGCATAGACTGATCTATAAATGACGCAGTCCAGAAAAATTATTACTATTTTTAGAATGGAGAAGGGGAATTAAAGGCTGTTGCTAGTTTAAAATTTGTTTAAAAAATTACATATTTTTATCTTACATATCCCCCCTTCAAAGAGGAAAAGGCTTAATGAGAAAGTCTTTTAGAAGAAAGCATTAACAAGCACTTTATTTTCAGAAAGATTACAGATTAAATATAGTATACATATCCTGTAAATGCAGTACTCGAAATTCGATTCTACAAGATAAATGAAAGTTAAGTTGAACACATCTTCCTTTTCTTAATGGTCAAGATTAACGTTCATTAGCTTTAATTAACATTTAGCTTTAATTAATTCGCAGCTTTCCTTCTATACGTCCAAATGCCCGGTTCCGATTAGTATGCCAAAGGGTGTCGTTTTTTCCAAAGTTACTACAAAATTAAAATCCAATCTTGGTGGCTGCAACCTAGGTTAGCAAGTAACAGGCTGCATGACCCTCCTTTCAGATCAAGATCCTAGGCACAATCTCAACGAATCATATTTTCTACGGAGCTATAACACTTAAATATAAAAAATAAATAAACTAATTCAAAGTTTATTAGAAAACTGTTTGAGTTCTTTCCAAGTTTATTAGAAATTGTTTTACGATCCTAAGGCTATTTTTATCTTCTCAGTTAGTGAAAGCAGTTTTTCATTCTTAGTGAACTAGACTCTAACCATTCTATGCCTAATAAATTGCTCATTTATATGGAAATGAGGTTATTTATTGTATCATAATTGGAGGAAAAGTTGTCGATTTTGACGAGACTAAACATGTAGTGATATAACTGTAACAAAACAACTGCGTCAGCATTAACCTTACATGATAAGGGTTTTGTATAACTGGCATTATATGGATCACATTTTCATTTGTTTTTTCAGAAAGTTTCAAGCACAAATGACAAAATCTGCTCTACTCTTATAATTAAAACCGCCTTAAGCTTTCTTCTTACAGTATTATTGATATATATCGTATTATGCTTTATTCTTACTTCATATAAATTATAAAGATTTCTACTCTATCTATAGGCTCAAAGTGTGTGTCATTTAATCTGCAATGACTTAAATTCCCAAAGGCAATATGAATTGTCGCAAATATGCGAAGCAAGTAAATATGAGTCATTGGGGATTACTACTGGTATGCCTTGTAGTGGGATTCATTCATTACTCTGACTTTCAAGACAGAAGACTATTAAACAAATCAGCGAATATCATGAGATAAATATTGCGGCGAACCACACAGAGATGAGAAAATCGTGTGTGCAGTTCTCGCAAGTCACTGCTTTCAAGCTGCTTTTACGATGTGTCACACGACATGTTTCTGACATCGCAGACGCCATAATTCGTTCCAGTTGACAGTGCAAGAGACATAACTTCACGACTAGTGTCAGGAGATTTTTAGCGTTCTACAGCGTGTCTGTCGTCAAAGCCTCTCAATTTCAGGAAGGCTGACGAACCAATGGTTTTGTTTTTCCTCTGATATCGTTCCAGATATAATGAATCAGAGGCTGTAAAATACAACACAAAATTAAAGAGGTGTGACAAAATCTGTCTGAAGAATATTTTCGTGAGAACAAGACCTCAAAAGGCTCCTGAACTCTCGACTAAGGAAACCTAGAATGCTATTAAGCTCTCGACTAAAGAGATCCTCGTTAGCAGACCTTTCACGTCACGAGGACTATAATTCACTTTCCACTAGAGAAACTTAGAATGTTATTGAGGTCTCGACTAAAGAGATCCTCGTTAGCAGACATTTCACGTTACGAAGACTATAATTCATTTCAGTACTATTCTATTCTATCCATGAATTATATATAGTTATAAAGAGCTTCTTGTAATCGTAATAAATTTGTTCTCAGTTCAGTAATGCAGTATTACGCAACTTCACAAAGTACCAATCATAATAACGAGTCAGACGCGCTACCTGCCGCCACTCTATACAGTGGTAATCCACCAGTTATCCTCCAATATGATTTCATCGTGACTGATACGAAAGAATCAAAATCACCTGCACCCAATATTGCTAACGTAAGATATTTTTTATAATTTAATTATCTTACAATAAAACTATATTCTGGTATGTTAAAAACCTCAAATATAAAACATGGAGCTGTTAAATAAAGTAAAAGCTGATAGACACAAAAAGTGCTATGCAAAATGCATTGCAATTTTACGAACCAAAACTGCGTTAAAGTTTTCTACATATTTATCTACTTTAAATCCGTTATGTCAAGCATGCATATCTGAAACATATGCTTGATTCGATCTTTCGAATTTATGAATGATTCCGATAATGAAGCAACTCTCTCAGGAGAAATTCCGGATTTAACATACTATCAATATGAATTTTGATATTACTGTTAGCAGAAGCACGTCTGATAATCGAAAAGTTACGTATTTTAAGATAGGCATCTTAAGAAGGCCATAAAGTGCACGAAAACAATGATTAGTGAAATGGTAGTGAAACAGCTGTGTTTCAATTCAGACTTCGCTTCATACTTGGAAAAACGATGAATAAAATTTAATAATCTACGGGATTTTAAAATACTGTAGAATAAAAAAATACTGTGGAATGAAAGAAATGGTATTAAAGCTGGAATTCTGGAGGAAAAAAACAGTGTTAGGAATGACAATTATCTTTCTTCAGCGAAATACTCTTTTACTGAGAAAGTTATGAAACAACTGCAAAATTAAAGAGTGGCCGATATAAAACTGAAGTTCAAGACGTGGACAAAGAGTTTTTTTTTTTTAATTTTCAGAACAATCATGATAACATAATAAATAGATAAATAGATACTGATTTAGGGGTTTTACTTTATTTTTAATAGTTATTTTTATTTTAAAACGGCATTTCTTTTATTCCCTTATTTTCCTACGTTTTCCTGCTAGAATGAGTTTTCAGTTTCAAGCTTTATGCAAACTGGTGACTGAAGAAACTACTATTTAAGCTGAGGTCTGAGCTACTTTAGACAAAGCGTGATCTGCCTTTCGGCCACTTTGTTAGTTGCTATTTAAAGCTTTCTAGTTTACGCCCGTGCTTATTACGGGCACGTTAGTCTACACGGGTGAATTAGCTAAGAGCCAAATACGGGGTAAACAATTCTGTGTAGTTTAGGCTGTTTATGATACTTAGCTTTAATTTTGCCTTTTCTACTTCAAGCGAAAAGTGTTGGTTTCTTGTACGTCCAAGAGAGGCCTCCTGTAAAACTATTTGAGTTCAAATAAAAGAGTATTGTAGCCCTTCTTCGAAGCTGTTATTTACACACACAAGAACTTAAGCGAATAATAGTTACGGAGTTCTACTAGGTTTTAGTAGTTAAACTTTATTTTAGCTAGAGCTTTACAATGAATATCACCGACAGTCATGTTTTCTAAGGCGAAAGAAGAAGACTTTCACAAAAGCTTCAAATCATTTTTAAAACCGTTAAGATAATTAATTTTCTTTGAGAAATCTCATTGAATAGGTAGGCAAATTGAATAGTGACTTAATGCCTTTTCCAAACTGTCTTATCCCAATCTGGCTTCAAAAAATTCAAGTCACTTTAAAACTTGGCATTTTCGGGTTTTTAATTACTGTTTCTACCACCCACTCAGTACTTTTATAAAGCTGGTTGAACTTTGTGTCATTTGTCAGGTCTTCGACTGACCGGAAATTTTATGTTCTTTCTTACTGATGGGGTGTAATTACGTAAGTTACTGATTGACAGCATAAAAGACATTTTCCCGTAAGCGCTTAACCAGAACAGAACAGAAATTAATATGTGGAGATCGATTTATTTCTCATTATGTAAGATGATTCATAACAATGACATGATAGGAAAAAGGAATTTGAATGTGGCTTTCCAAAATTAATTTCAAACTCAGACATTAAATAAACTGTTAGTAGTATTGAATTATTATTACTAATTAACGTATTTTCATACATACGTGATTTTAGCGATGCAGGGTGATCATAATCAAAGTGACCGTATCCAGACATATGTAGAGCCTGTTCTGGTAGCAGTACTTCGTTGAATCTTGGCATACAATACGTCATACTGATCTTGGAATAAAGAAAACTGAATTAAAAATAATAGTTAAAAACTCGACCACTAGACGGCGCTTTTCATACAGTATAAAGGACATTATGCAAATTAAGAACTCTTCAAAACGGCAGCAGTCAGTGTAATAAAACCTTTCTTCACCATGATTTAGACAAGAAAGATTGAGCTTTACTCACGTGATTTCATTGAAACTACAGCAAATGCTGCCCTGCGAGAATATTGGCGTTAGTAAGGCTTGTGAAAAAGCGCCTGTTTCGAAGAATGGATTAAAATATATGATTAATAAATTTGAAGAAACCGTGCTGCCAGGAAGAGGACGGAAAGAGATTTTGAATGAAACTTTGAAAGTTTGGCTGTTCCTGCGGCGGACAGAGTGTCTTATTCCCGACTAGTGTACAAAATCTGCATCTTCAAGACTAGCATCTACGCCTTTTGTCTGCGGGTTTTTGGCAAAAGCAGCAGTTCACAATGAATTACCTTGAAATATTTCGTAGTCAAAGCCTCATTTTGTGCCACTTATTACCCTAGATGCAAGAGTGAATCTCAGATTTGTTTAGATATGGAGTACTGCAAGCCTCAATGTTGTACCTCTTCGTCCCGTCAAGTGAAAGTATGGTACGGTGTCTTCCTTCCTGGCCTCTTTTACTTTGAAACGTCTATTCTTCAAAGTCCTTAAACGTGTATCGTGAAGAGTGCCTATTCCTTTGAACATCTGCACAGCAAGTCATTCCTGCCGTACAAAAACAAGATTATTTAGAAACTGCTGCCTTTACGCAAAATGGTGCAACCCACTCAGTATTGAGTAAATGTCCGCCTCCTCGTTGCTGCGGATTTGAATCTTGGGAGATTATGGCTATGGAGGAAGTATGTGGATTCTGCCTGAATTGAAGGCAATTACAATACGAGATGTTGCATGCAATTCCTCAAAACATTTTTCATACTATTGTTTAGCATTCTATAATATGCATTTAACTGTGATTGATGCAAATGGAATGTCCAATGACAAATGCTGTGATTAAATATTGTTTTACGTTTCCAATTTTTATTTCTTATTCTTTATACCCCACCATTTCACCCAGTGTTCGAAATTTGAATTATTATTATTTTATAATAGTTTTCTTTTCCCCATGATCCATACAAAGTATGTACCAAATTTCAACGAAGTACTTTTTCAGAGCGGGCTTTATATAATTCTGAGTAGAGTCACTTTAATTAAAACCACCTTGTATATCAAGGTATAAGATTAAATATAAAATTCTTGTTAAAAGACTAATTAACTAATTGTAGTCAGAACAGAAAACGAGATAAAGCAAAGCGTTGTGCTACCAACTGTGCGTTGTTAATTGCTAAATATTATTTTGTGTGCAATGCAAAGACCACTATGCAAACATTCCGTGACCATTCAAACCCATAAACAATCCCTATAAGACAAATTATCATCATTCTTGGATTTATTAGACACTTCTTGCTATGCCAGATACTCTTTTTCTGTGCTAAGAAGCGACGTAAGTCGGCTGTAAGTATGTAGATTGTAAAAGGTAATCTAGATAGCGGTCTGTCCAAACAGGTTAACTTACGGCGACTGTGGGCAATGAAAAAATTGCTGAATATGATTTAGTGAGGATAGGATGAAGTCATACAATTCCACAACCAAAGATCATTAATATTAATAGGAAAAACAATTCTTTTAAGTTGATTCCTCACCCTTTTTGTTGAAAATGAACGTCAAGGAATCTAGTAAACTGTGTAACGATTTTCGCTGAGCTCAAACAACTAAAACGTAGACACGAGAAGGCTTAAAACACCCTTTATTTCACTTAAAATAGGAATAACAGTCGGCCCCTTCTCGGGCTTACAGGAAGCCTTTACTCGGGCTTTAACTCAGAATAAAAAATAAGAAACTAAACTATAACTAACTAAACGAGACTTAGCGGAAGCTAAACACAAGTATCTAACGTAGTTGGACCTTAATTTAAACTAGCCGGTGAAATTAAAAGGCAAGTAATAATACGGCCGAGAGCAACAGCTTCGAGAGTGATTTAGCCCGAAGGCAGACACGCTCTACGCAGGATTCCTAGCACTCTCTAACGAAGTAAGTTGAACCTTCCTTAAATACTTCTTCTAATTTGCATTCAACGCGATTCTAAAACCTCATTCTGGTAGGAGTTGTAATTGGAAACAGGAATTGATAGGAAAGGTTCACTAAATCAAAATAGCTGTTAGAAAATTAAATTATACCTTACAAAGTAACAAATAAATAAGTGAAGAAATTTGCATTATAAAAGTGCATAGCAAAAATATAATATTTGACTTTAAATAGATTTCAGGCATTCAAAAAATTTTTTCTACATTACTTCATTAACATTCCCGTGACCAGCCCTTTATCTGGGTTTATTTCCAGAACAATGTGGAACACAACTGTATTTAAGAGGGGGATACCATGCCATTTGATCAAACCTATTTTTCAAAAGCCTTTCCATATAACTTTAATTAACTGCAACTAGCTCAGCTCTTTGACTAACGCAACAACTTATTAACAGCTCTCTTAAGAAAACCTGGTATGAGGCTTGTTACTAAAAGAGTTTTCTCCATCAGCGTTTGGCTATACTGTTAAGCAAAATTTTCGAGGCACCTTTTTTTCTGGTTCTCTTATTTCCACTACCTATTTCTCCAGGCTCTGGTGAGGCTGGGGGAACTGAATAATTCCTTGTGGCATTAATTTTTTATATCGTTGTAAGCTTGCACATGCTCAGTCTGTCCATCCTAGACCTATCGATTCCACAGTCTAGTCATCGGATTTTGATCAATGAGAAGAATAAATTGCTGATACGATAATTCGCGGATATAGTATGCTATTTTTTCTTTCCAGTAAAATTCGGTTACATTTACATTTTATATTACTATACGTTCTGTTCTTCTTGGTAGAAGCATACTGTACATTTCTATTCAAGCAAATGAGAAGAAATGTGATAGCAATATGGAAAACCTGTTTCTTTTTCTCTTTTACACTGAGATGATCATTATTTGCACATGAACTGTGATATCCTAATATGGGTACCCCCACCACCAGCCGAGTGATTAAGACCGCTAAATACTTGTAGTTCGACTCGGGTTCGAGCTTGGAGGAATAATCTGACTAGAAGTGTAATTTTCATAATTTTCCTCACGTGTAATGCGAATACGAAGCATTTTCCCTTGAAAGTCCTCCACGAAGGCCTCTCTACTCTTAGGAAGATAGCTTACGTTCACTTTGCCTATTCCAATTCCAATAATCTAGCACGTGCTCTCTATGTTGCAAATTTCACGTCGATCGACTGCTTCCTTCGTAAATTTGAAATTTATTTGCCAACAGTGTATATTAATCTTTAACCTAAGCAACCCAATAAAAGCAATGTGTAAATAATTTGGTGTGAATTTTTCTAACGTCTGTAAACAGAAAGTTTCAATGAAGTCTTTTGTTATAATATTTACAATGGGTTCAAGAGATAAAGAATATACATGTGCATCAAGAATACGTCTAGTTTTTTACAGTGTTCAAAGAGGGAAGGCCATTATAGTATTAAATTAATGTCATCTTTCAAGACAATTTGCGCTGAAAAAAAGAGAGGGAATTGGTCTGGCAGTTAGGTGAAACTCGGTAAATTTGTGTGCATGTGATACATAAATGTAAGTTGGGTGTTTGGTGTACGATATGTATAAACACGTGTATATTGCACAATTCTTCACTAATATACGCGTGTCTTTGATGAATGCATTTATTTGAATTACTTCTATTTGAATAATTTTGATCTTTATATTATGGCAAATGCGCACACACCAAAAGTTAATTTCAGAGAAATCGTTTTGGCAGAAAATTAATGAGTTCATTAGGCAACTATGTTTGCAGTCGGAGAAGCAAATTAATCAGAATTTAAAGAACACGCACTTTAATTTTTATGCTTAAGGAATCATGGAATCGAAATTCCTCTGACAAGTATTTTTAGTTCTCTGCATTGCTTAAAAAAAACTTTTAATTAAACGTCATCGCTGCATATTATAAAGAGCAATGGTACATGAGTGGTACTGTAACTTCAGATTTTTGTTGGTTTAGTTTAGCTATTTCCCAAACATTAATTATTTACTTAAATTTCAATTTTTCATCTCAAATAAAGACAATGTTATGAATTATTAATTGGATATTTCCGGCTAAGAATATAAAAGAGACTCATTGTTTATTTCTCAGAAAAATGTTTAATTAATTTTAGAACTTGAATGAACAATAAGTTGGGAACAAAAAGTCAGCATGATTTGAGACATCATGTACAATATTTAATTTTAATAAATAAAACTTTATGAAATATATAAAAAAGTTTTAATTGTAGTCCTGTCAGTAATTCTAAAGGAATATTAATAATTAAAATATGAAAATTATTAAAATGCTCGTCGTGAATTAAGATCCTTATTCCTGATTTCGTACTGAAAAAAAAGAATATCAGAAGGTTTCTGACATTGTTTAAAACTAAGTTATTAAAAGTGAAATTACAACAAGCTTTTAGGCTACGTAAATTAAACAAAAGTTGGAAGAATGGAAACTTTTAGTTAGAAATAAATTTAATAAAATACAGTTCTCAAAGAACAATTAGTTTATTGTCTCATATAAATTTAGACAAATATCAAAATGCTACACGAAAATAGCAAAGAAATAGTTTCACATAATTTTTAACAGAAAGAAACTGGAAAGCTCGAAGTCTTCAGCAATTAGAAACTGGCAATATTCATTTAAATGCGAAATTTGAATGAATGTATTGTATGTCGCATAATTTGAAATAAATATAAAGAATTAACCGTTATTTAATTGATAACGTCTAAACATCAAAGTCACTACACCTCCCTTCATCTCAGCAAAAATATGTTATGGAATATTGTTAGAGAATATATGTACGTGGTTTTAGAATGCACATGTTTAACTTTTTTGATGCACTGTATACACGTATTATTTTCTACAAGAGCGCTTGCTACTTTCTATTTTAATTAATCAAGTTAATGGCTTTTTAATTAATAATTGCTTTAGGGTTTTGTGCCTAGAGCCATTTACAAGGGAAATACAATCTTCTTAGATCATTTATCACATACCTTGGCTAATAGATTGTTAAAGTTTCGGTGCTATTGCACGCCTTATCTCGAGGGAACGTCTCAGTAATGAACACACAATTAGCAGTATCAACAGCAGGCGCTCTGTAATTGGACTAAGCTCGACATAGAAGAAGCTTTTAATTTAACTTGATTTGAATGTATATTTATAAGTGAATTATAACAAAGATTTATATAAAGAGAATATGCAAAAAATTTGTATCATCTAATCCTTAAAAGCTGACGTTTCATTTGAACTATGGAACACCTACTTACAAAAATCTTATTCCAAAGTATGTCTAAGAAATCAATTATCTTTCGAATTGAAATTCGCTGTATAAAACTGCACAAAATCCAAGTTCATTTGGCGTTGATCGAGAAGCGTGCTTGAGATGAATATAGACAGCACCAAACTGCTTTACAATGAGCTCAGACTTTCCATTCATTCATAATGCATTAGAGCCAAAAGGCGCGAGCCTTTTCATTTTGGATCATTAGTTCTAAAAGTCTTGAGACTTTCTAATCGCAGTGTGTTAGTAGTCAAAGGCTTTTGCATTTACAGTGCATTTGTGTTCAAAGGCATTGGGCCTTTTCAGTCTTCAAGCAATATTATTAAAAGGCACTAAATTGTATTCATGATGCATTAGTTCTAAAGAATTGTGCCTTTTCGATACTGATTTACCATTACAGTTTAATATCAAAATTTTAGTTTTTATTCCGTTTTAAAATGACTAATGTTTTTTAAATTTTAAATTGAACAAGATTTACAATCATGTACGCGGTTCAGAAAAAAACAGTAATTTCTTAGTTCTTAATTTCTTAATGTAATTATTTATTACAATTATACTTTCATTTACATACAATTATACTTTCATTTACATACAATTATATTTTCATTTACATACTTTATGCTAGAAATAATAAAAAAGCATTGTCTTCAATTATTAAAGGCGAATTTTCTGAAATTTACTTTACATATGAGTAAAATTATGAATATATCTACATTCGTTCATAGTATTAGAAACACAATTTTGATCGGAACCGGTTTTTTAACAAGCTTGTTATTAATAAATTAAGTACTGAGGGCGTAAATGGTATTCAAATAATTTCTGGTTGTTACGTTACTACTCAAATAGATCTAGATGTTCTTGAAGGCTCTGTTGTAATAAGTATGCTAACCATATCGAAAATGTAATAAAAAAAGTACATATCCTGGATGTTTTCCTATAAAACAAAACGCTAAACTAAGCATAAAATGGAACAAAAAGGTTGTTTTAAACACAGTACGTGTGATCTTTTAATAAATAATGTTTACCTTAATTATTTTTTTTTTATTTTCATACTAATTGAAATATGACCATGCATATAAGAACGTACATTTTATTTTTCTGCAGTTAAAAGCTCTCTATCTTAAAATCATTGTTTTCAAGATGAAGTAATCTTCAGTTTCATTGTTGCTGCTATCTCAAATAACCTCACATTCATAATAATTACGTTTATTGTTTAGTTTCCATAAGAATGATGAGGATTTTCTGTAAAACTTCTACACGTTTATTGAAAATATCTGAACCAAGTTCCTTGCAGTTTTTATTTCATGTAATTGGAGCATCGATTAAATATTTATAATTTAGTTTCGATACTGGAAAAATGTTCATTCGTTCAATACGCTGAAATCATTCGATAGTTTGAACCATTCATTTCGATAGCTAATCATTAATAAATTAGTGTATATATTACCGTGAAAGATTGAAATTTGAGAATATCGACATTCAACGTAGCATGTCGACATTCTCCAAATACGTCGGTGAAAGACCGAAATATTTAGTTATATTCTTATACATTAGGACCATCGTCAGTTGTTGTTGTTACACTAAATAAGACTGTGTAACGTCAATCACATAGTTAAGTTTATTCTTTATGTTCTGTTCGTTTTACATCCAACAGTTTATTTGCATGTGCTGTTACTTAAGCTTTTTCCTATTTTGACATATATCATAATATGTTTTAATAATAAAACATGATTTAAAAACGCAACAAAAATATTTTTATTCAAAATTCACCATCAATGTATGGCGAACGTCGACATTTGCCGGTGTAAGTGAGAAATAAGAATACGAGTATTTAGCAGATATTTTGCATATACATCAAGCGATTCGATGAATGCTGGCATTCACCAGAAAATGTCCACATTCTTCAGATTTCGGGCTTTCACAGTAACATATACATAATGTGCCTACAAAGCATTAGGACGGAAAAGTTTCAACCAGCTCTATAGAAGCAGCGGCACTGTAATCAGTAAAAATGCGTACACAATCCAGTTTACTTCTGTTAAAATGTCATCAGCTTATGGGAAAAAAAAGAGAGGTGGGGATTCTTTGCTTGATTTTAGGCAATCAGCAGAAACTTTAATGGCTTCGTAGCTTAACAATAAGAAGAAATATATTTCCTTCGCGCATTGCAACTACTTAGCAGCTTACTGAAAGACAAAAGCCTGATATCCTTAATATTCTTCTTTATTTTCTATATCTCACACCTGCCGACTGGGCTTTGTTAAAATAAAATATCATCTCAAAGAGCGCTATTTTGGAAATATTTTAGAAATTCGGTAACCATAACGACGCGACAAAAAAGTATTTCAAAGTTTGATTCCACGAAGTAATATGGAAGCTCTATAAATTCTATGAATGTGAAGAAAGATATTAGCTACAGAACGTTAGGTTAGGGTAGCACAGAATGGAAAATACTCGAGGACGATCTACCTAAGGAAATGATAAATTTATTTAGAACTTTTGAAGGGATACTGGGTCATTTCACGTGGAAAAAAATAGATAGTCACTTCGTTTTCCAGGATTTCAGCCTAGGTCGAACAATTAAAATTAGGTGGGAAGTTGGTAGACCATACATATACCAGTACAAGCAGAAATGTATATCGAAACATAAACAACGGTAAACTTGTTTACTTCAGATTTTGATTTCTTATGAATTTACTCCTCAAATTTTCTGATCTTTCCAAATTTATTCTTAACATTGTATACTGATCTTTTTCGGGTTCGAATATAACCATACTAAGACATTGTTATTGTAAATTTGTAGTCTTTTCAGGGTTCGACTCACATTGGGTATCCTGCTATTAAACCTTGTTCTATTCTGGAGAAGAGAATAATCTAAAATGTGCACAGACAATTAACAAAAACCTAACGACGTGTCGATTTATTGATATTGTATACATTCTGGAAATGTTGCGTGATCACTATTTTTCTTTTTAATCAACCTTCCCTAAATTATGCAAAATAATCTCTAAGGCAATGAAATTACAAAATATTTAAACTAAGGTAGTTGTTGATAGTTCGAAAAAGTTAGACATCGCATGGGAACTGACAGAAACCAGCCAACCGAGGCGACTGGAATCCTATACAAAGAAACACAGCAAGATAATAGAGTGAATGTTAAATTAAAAAAATGGAGCGCAAGTGATAAGAAGGGTGATTAATTAATATTGCGTGTGTATTTGTTGCATAAATTACTCCACACTGCTTACCTCTTTCATTTTTAATAGCGTTCTTCCCTTCTTGTGTTCTGGCGTAAAATGCTCTCGCATGCCGTATTTGCTCCTCCAAAAGCGAAAATTCTTAATAATTTAAGCGTTAAGATTTTAATTTCACGAAACGCTTACTCTAATAGACGCAATGTTAGCTTCATCAAAAGAAATGTAAACTATATGCTCTTTATCGACATTTATTTTTCAAGTGCAAAATATGCAAAGACTTTCTGCATTTTTTATTAGTTAATTAATGTTTCAGATTCCCAATATTTTTATTTTGACCAATTCCTTTTAACATGCATTTATTGAACAATAGCTCCGAAGAAAGATATGCTTAACAATGAAGAAACGGGCGTCTCTATCGACAAATACAACGCCATTTGTAGGGAAGGTGTTTCTTTAAGTGAAAGATGCTTTTTGAAAATAATTCGACTCTGTTTCTCGTATGAATGGCTATTTTAGCTGTTCTTCTATTAAGTAAATATTTCTCATTCTTTCTTAGCTTCATTGTCCAAATATCACCTTTAAATATAACAATTCAAAAGATAACCACCTCCGCGTAAATTGCGCTAATTTATTTTTCCGAAAATTAACACATTGTTTGAAAGGCAACTTAAAAATGCACGAGAGTCATTCAACACGTTACCTTCACTCACTTGAAAGACATATGTATAGCAGTAACTTCATTTACATGAAAGTGTACTACTAAAATTACTTCTTTTGATCATCACCACGTTTGTTCAGACATCTATTTTCCCCTAGCTCCAGTATTTCTATACCCTGCTCGAAACTTCACGCCCATTTTTAGAATTTTATAATAAAAGTCAATTTTTTAGTAATATAATCATGTATAACATCAAAAATAAATAAATAAAATTTATTTTTGTAACACAGCCAAACAAAATTTATATGCAGTAAAATAAAGCTAAATAAGTAAAACCTATTCCGGCGTATAATGCGTACCTATAATTTCAAACTACATTTCTTAATTTTTAGCATCCTTACATTACACCTCTACATTTTTAGAGCACCATTTTCTTTACGAAGAAAACTGAAAGATACATATGCGATGTCCTTAGCTTTTGAAGTCATTCATTCCAAGATTTTTTCCAGGCTTTCGAACAATCGCATGAGGCCTAATGGTAAAGTTATTTAACACTGGCAGTTTGATCCAGCGTCAACTCCAGGCGAATACGCTGGTTGTATGGGTGTTTTCATGGTTTTCTCCATGTGTAAGATGTATCCAAGCCAGTTTCCCCTTAGAAAGTCCTTCGTGAATGCATCCCTACCCTTAAGGTAGGTAGCCCTCGATTTACCATAATCGAATAAACCAAACCAAACCAAACCAAACCAAACCATTAGAGCAATGTAATATTGAATTGACAAGAGATAAGGGGAACTATAAATGTTTAGGGGGAGAAATGCTTGATGGAGAAAATTATTCTGTAAAAAGGGTGGTCTGTATTCAGTGCAGGTGTGCACAAGATTGTTATTCTATGGTTTCGAGTAACGGTGGACTCAATTTTGGGTAAGAATTCGTGGAATTAAGAGTCAAAAGTTTTCTCTTTCGATAGTTATTTGAAAACATGATTTGGAAGTGAACATGAAGGCTTTCAGCAAATCACATTTGCTTTAGTTGAAATACGGTTGATCTAGTGTTCCTTTTAGTGGTAAATACGGCTCCTGTGAAACGAAAAAAAAACAAAATGGTGGTTACAAATGGAAAGTCATTCAAATTGCGAAAGAAATTGCAAATCGTGCTGCAGCAAGGATGTTTGCTGATGGTCCATACGTGAATGAAAAAAATGAAAATACAATAATTAATATGCTAGAGAATAAGTGTTCTTTCCCTTAAAAAGTAAAGAAATTACCTATCCTAGGAAGAAAAAATTAATTGTAACAAGAAACAGCGTACATTTATTTGCCTTAAAGTGGGAAAAAAGAATGCAAATGAAAGTGGAAACTTTAAAGCAACTTTGAGTTGGTTTAGTCGATTTATGGCACGGAATAATTTAGTTCTACGCAAAAGCTTCCGAGAGATGTGGAAAACAAATTGATATGTTTCCAGAAGTATGTTACTGACCTACGAAGGCAAACAAAAATATTTACTGTAACATATTGGTAATATATTAAACTCGAGTAATGTTTCGTATGATAGGATATAGAACGACATGTGAAAGGAACAAAAGCAGTTCTCATAAAAGGAGCAGGTTACGAAAAATCTTACCTCACTGTAGTGCTTTCCTTCTTAGTGGACCGCACAATATCGATGCTTATTTTTAAAAGGAAGACTATGCCTAGATTTAATTTTCCGAATGGTGTTAGCATTCATGTTCACGAGAAAGGATGGATGGATGAAAACGCTGTGAAACTGTAGGTAAGAAATGTTTGGCAAATCGCTATTGCCTTAAAGAATCCAGACAGCCTTTTAGTTTGAGTATGTTCAGCTCCCATCTAATGAATAATACGAAGAAATTAGTGAAAAAATGTAATGCAGACATAGCACTAATTTCAGACGGATTAACGTCATTAGTCCAGCATTTATATTTATATATCATTAAGGTCATTAGTCCAGCATTTAGATGTATATACCATTCAAAGAAAATTTAAAATGACAGTCAAATACGTGGGTGTTAGAAGGTGAGAAAACATTTACAAAAAGAGGCCAAAAGAGGCATTCCACCCTAGAAATACTTTATGAGCGAATAATGAAAGCATAGGGTGAAATTAAACCCGACATAATTCCAAAGTCATTTAAAAAGTCTAGTATATCTAACAATTTAGATGGAATGGAAGATTATTATTTATTTATGGATCAGAATAAAAGTGAAGGTGAAGGTAAAACATAATTCGATAACGTGCCTGAAGATATAATGGAAAACGGATATGAAGAACTTTCATGCTATCCGATAATGAAAATTTTCAAGTTCATAAGATATGTCATTTCTTTTAAATAGACGGCATTTTAGGTACGTGTAAAAATCCAATTTTTGTATGCTCATCTTTTTCTTATTTTCAAATCTATAATTTTTATATCCGGTGTATGACGAGCACCCTAAATTTCGATCTTATTTTTTGTATTAAAAGTGCGCGTTCAGTAATTTTATTCTGAAATCTGAAACACTAGTTTTAATTATGATTTGTATACAACAATATGAAACCATCACAGATTTAAATCTACAATAAAACACTAATGTCTTATTCAGGCGAACAGCGAATTGAGAAAATTAATTTAAAAAATTTACTAATGTAGTATGCTGCGTTTTATGGATAAAAATCGGTATTATAGAGCTAAAAAAATTGTTACAGATTTCAAAATATACACAGTTGGTATAAGAGTTAAAAAAAATCCATAATTGCATATTAAATCCAAAAGTAATTTCAGGACTAAATTTGAAATAACATGCTGTTAAAAACGAATGCATAATTTTGAATTACACTAATTTTTATTGCATCATGTTTATTGCGATCAATCTCATAGAAACGGTATGTAAATTCCATTGGCGATAACTACTGCATATACTTGAACGTCCAGATATATTTTATATGCATAATTCCCGAAAGGATAAGTACAAGGTTATTTCTGACTATTTAAACAGACCACATGGCTTCTACTCAATCTTTGTATTCAAAACTTTGGCAGAGAAAGATCTATTCACTCGAGACAGTTGTTTCAATGCATGTTGCGCATTATTGAATCTTTTCCAAATATCTTACTAACTATAGAACATTTCGACATTTGTGTAGCTCCCAGGAGTTCATAAAAGGGAGACGTTGACGAAAATAATACTTGGAAGTCAATTTGTTCATATCTTGTTCATCCTTCAGTTGAAGCATTTTGCTTCTGGGAATTCTTAAACCAGTATTACAAATTCTCTTTTTCTTTGAGCAAGGTTATCCTGAGGGAAAAGCGGTGCAAAAGTTTCAGTTGATAGCAATATGAATCTGCTATGAATATAATTTGTTATTTTACAGCTAAGAAAGTATAAAACAAAGGTAAAATTTAAATTAGAAAATAATAGAACTAAATTAAAAAGTGATTACAATACTAAATATTTTTTTTTAATAATTATGGTACCTTGATTTATAGAACACATTTAAAGAATGTTTTGTTTGAATTTTACAGAGTTCTGTTTACGATTTAAAATACATTCAGGTAACAGTTAAAAACATATTTAAGGCATTGCTTACGTTATGATTGGATAAACTTGGATTATTTATGAGTGATTAACTATACTAGGAGTATTTCTCCTTCGGAAGGGTTAGCGGTTTAGCTCGCAGAATTAGGAATCGAATGTAGAGGATGACGAGTATTTCAGGTTTCAACTATTCAGTTACATTTTTTCCGCCACTAACGATCGTGCGAATTATGCCTGATTACGCACTGGCACTTTTCACTCTAGATATGTAATAATATAGATGAATTTAAACGTATTGAAAACATTATAATTATTCCAAACGCTAAAGAAATACTTATTTCATATTTTGTATAATTTGGAAAAAACTTGATGATAAAATACGGAATTTGTTTCAGGTACCCATGTTTACCTAAATGCATTAAAAAGGCAAAACATAATTTTAGATATTATAATCCTTTTTATCATTTGAGAATCTATCTACCTACCTAATTATCTAGTTGTCTGTCTATCTTTCCATATCGATATCTGTTTACGTACATATATGTAATGATTTAACTATAGATAACCTGATATTAGAAGATAGCTTGAAACTGTTGCGTAGATGGAATGATGAACTTAGCAGACAAACGTCCCGAATAAAACACATTTAGTCCTGGATATACCTGATACATATTTTTAAGCTTACATCATTAATTTTTTAGGATATATATTCTTGATTCAAACAACACTATAGGTGCTATAAGCACAGCACAATTTTATATAAAGAGTATCAAAATTTTGGACAATAGGCTAAAGATGCAAATCAGCAACCAGATGCTAGTTAGGCGACGGATGGGAGAAAAAATGGCTGTCAACTCCAACTTCCGCTTTAAGCCGAGAATAACGTGCGGGTTCGCACGTTGTTATCCTGCATTATATTAAATATAAATGCCTCTGTGGGCGCTTCAAGTAAATAAAATACAAGTTGATGAGTCCCGAAGGACAGAATAGTAGTTGTGTTGAGGAATGATCAGATGTCACGTGTGCGTTACAAACTTCCTGATTCGTTGTGAGCATTTCATAGTGTAATTGCTAAAATAAATCAAATATGCAATATAAAATAATATTTAAGTCATATGGAAAATGATGGAAAGATATGTCCTAAATACTAAATATAAGAAAACACAGTTCTAGCTTAATAAATAACGGCATATTAGAAGCTGAGGTACATATAGTGTCGAAACCCTTTGTTTGAATTTTGAATGGCGATTGGATAAAATTTTTACAACAATGCGATTCATTGCAGATGAAACTAATGACGCAAGCGACGCAGTACAGATTCCAGGACGGGGATGTTGCCAAATTAAAAGCAGGAATTAAAGGGGCTATTGCCGATTAAGTTAATAATTTTCTTTCATTTTTACCGTTTCCGAATCCATTCTGACTATGTTTTGCGGACATCTACGAGTATGGACAGAATAAAGGACTTTGGTTTCCAAAACGAATTAAAAAATGGATATTTTTCGTGAAGTCTACTCTTACATACGTATGTATCTCGCATAAATCAAAAACGATTAACCGTAAAAAGTTGAAATTTTGTACATGGGATTGCAATAACACCCGCTTGTACACCTTTTTAGTTATATACTTCCTGTTACAGAAGTATTTTAAAAGACGAAAATACTAACGTTTCGGCAATGTCATGTTAAATATAAAAAAAGTAATTTGGGGCAAATAATGAAACATAACCTCCCGGTTTCTATATTTATATTTGGAAAAGTTTTATATTCGTTATAGAAAAATAAAATTGTTAGAAGTTTGACTGCCGGATAAGAAAATTGACAGGGATACTTAATTTAAAAATTTGTAATTTTTGATGTCATTTTCGATTTGCTTTCAGGGATCGTGCAAATAAGTTAGGATAATTCGAGAAATATGTGTAAATGAAGAGCAGCAAAAAATGTGCACGATTTAATAGGCAATAAGATCATGTGATGCCCACATCAGATTTTAAGCTGTAATATTGCACTCATAAAAATAACTTAATGACCTACATGAAGAGACATAGGGTATTATTCAAAACGTAAATTTTAGTATTATGTCGAATCAGCTTTTGGAAAACAGTACGTTTAAAGAGTACCTTATTTTCCGTCCTCCACATGTAAAACATAATAGCAGCCCAATGTTTTATGCTTCCGCACAAATAGTTTACTTTCCGATGTGGACTTCATGCGATCATACGATTCTTCTAGAACATTAAAAAATATGTATATATATATATATTACCGGCATCTTATTTTATTTAATTTTCTTTTTTTGTTACGTTTAGTGTTTTAAGTATAAAAAATCTATCAAATCTATACTAAATTGTCTCTGCGAAATAGCATATCACTCAGATCGATCGGCAATATCGACAGCAGCTTAGAATTCTGAATTATTCAGCTTTAGAATTAGGTTATTAGATGTGAATACGTAATATTTGCGTATTACATTGCATTTTTTTATCTTTGTTTCCAACGAACGCTATTTTCATTTATATTTAATCTTCACATAATTGAATTTTATATTTACCTGATGTTCCTTATGAGTTCCTTTTTTTTGCTCTTTGGGGGCATGGGAAAATTCGTTCTCGTCATAGCCATAATTCATGAAATATTATTTTATCAAAAAATTCGTCCTCGTCATAGCCATAATTCATGAAATCTTATTTTATCAATCAGTATTGATTTCGAGAAAGAAAAACAAATTCGCTTAATGCTCTTGAAAGAGTATTATGAGAATTGCATAAGAAATCCTTGTCTCTTACTCTCATCTTAATATTGGGGTTGCCACTGAGCTTTACGCTGGATATAAACCCATATAATCTTATTTCTTCATCTCCCTTCCACTTTTATACTCTGATCGTTACTTAATGGCGTATTTAATACGTACGTATAGCTTGAGTATTATGTAAATACCGATGTGCATACATATATAAACACAGGTTTTGTGTTTTTATACGATATCAAAATTGGTAAAAAATTATTCGTATTAGTCACGGTATTCAATAAGCGAGCTTTAACAATGTGTGATAGCCTTTGCATAGCGGAAAAAATAGACAGCAAAACACTTTACTGAGTATTAAATGCAGTATACTATGCGATACAATGTAGTATTTAAAGAGATGAGAGAAGCAAAAATCATTCTTTTTGCAGCACACCAATGGAGAAAAGTAAAACGAATAAAGCATAGAGCGTCACTAATGAGAATAGAGAGAAGGGTAGAAACAATATGAGAGTAATTAAAGAAATTTTAATATAGAAGTGTAGCTTCGAAAACAAACAGAGAGGTGTCCAACGCTTTCTGACCGCGATGCTCTGCCGGTATAATTATAGACGTCAAGCAAAATGTGAGTGGCGAAAACAAATTCGATAATAACATGAGAAGAAACGAAAGGTCTGCACAAGAGATAATTTTTGCCCCTCGTATTTGGCTACATTGTTCAAGGCTGCTTGAGCTCTGCGAGTGAAAGGTCACTAACATTGGGCGTACACGATCAAGGTAATCACTTTTAGTACTTTCGGAAACAAAACATTTTACCCGCTTTTATAAATTCATTGCACTACCTGAAGAATAAGCTTCTGACACGTGAATTGAGGACTTTCCTTTCCTTAAAAGTCTTATTCTCGGTCAACGTGCCAGAAAAGACAAGCATGTATTCGGAAGTTATAATCGATTTTTAAAGCATATTTATTTTTCAAATAAAATTTGTCCACTAAAACTAAGTTTTAATTACATAAAAGAAGTGCCGGAGCCCTTAGGGCTTCGCTGTGCTTTGGCTAGAATTAAGATTTACTTCAGAAATTGAGAAGTATCAGAGCCGCGCTCCGGCGCAGTTTAAGCTCTGGTTCGAACTCAAATGGGGAATGATAGCTGCAAGCTATAATATAATCGGCGCTAGAATCGAAGTCGTATCGTGTATGAAATTAGTCTTAACATCTTGTGAGTTTAAAATTGTAAAGTGAAATGGAAAATTGATAGCAAGCTTATAATTTCTACCATCAAGGTAATGATAGCGAATACTGATTCAGGGATTAACATTTTGAAATTCAAATAGGTAACGATAACAACTGAAAGCTTTCTAAGCTTTTAAACCTAGGTAAATGCACTTTTAGTAGCAGATTATCCTACCGCATTATTTTAAGAAGCTTAGAAAGCCATCAGTATTTAATGTCTGAAGTCAAGAATCTCAACGACTGAATCAATATCCGTTATCTGTATACTTACTTAAAACAAAAAAAGGTCGCAGGTTATAACTGCTGCGGCTCCTGCCAGTGGCACTCACCTCTCCTACCTTACATTGCTTGAATTGGGTACATATTTTATGAATTATTTAACCAATTTTGCCTTCCACCCTTAAAGAAATTTTGAAATTCGTGCTTAAAAATATTTCTTAAAACTATATTTGTCCTTGATAAAGTAACTCTTAATAAAATAACATGCTTATCGTTAGACGAATCACCGACAACAAGATTCGTTCAAACACTTTGTTAATGAATTTTGGTGAACCTCAAAGAATTTACACAAAGGCAGATGCTAGAAATGAAAGGCATTAATACATACATTTGTATATAAGCGATAGCCCCGAATCTCTTGAAATTATTTCCAGTCTTGGCTACACTAGTACATTTAGAATTTTAATTGCAATATGTAAACCTGTGGAGTCTCAGCCGCAGCATTTCTGAATTTGCATTAATGCTAGCTTCAGTTACAATTACTAGCGGGTAATTTGCTTAATTAACTTGCCAGCTGTGTTCTAAACGGCTAAATGTCTTCCTGACATGAAGTTTCCACAAATAGCAGGAATCTCTCATTTAGTATCTACTTATGGCGTGCTGATACGAAGGTTCATTCCCGGGATAGCCGTCTTCCTAATTCAGTTACCATTCCCCGGAAAATGTGGATCGAGTTCAACCTTCTCTTTATCCTTCAGATTATGAATACTTAATCCATTAACATGCCGAAATTGGTATCGTATACTTCTAATTAGTATTTTGTCAAACTAAAGTACATGGTTATCATTTCATCTGAGATATAAAATGTCGTTACACATCTAGAGAACATATTCTTTGAGCATTCTTTGATGATCCTCTTTGAAATCGCATGGGTTAATATAGGGCGCATCAAAGCTGAAGTCTGTGATTTCAGAATCCTTTTGTGAGAAAATGGTTAATGATTTAGGAATATTACGTTAAATATTCGCTTCAAAAGGTCAAAGCGTCTTGAGATCTGATAGAACAAAATTTTGAAGGTTCTCCATGTTTGTGGGAAACATTTATCGGTATATTTTCTTATATGCCAAAACTATCTATTGTGATAATTGAGACACTAATTGTTATCGTAGCCTCTGAATGACATATTCATTCTGTTTTCTAGAAAACTGCTATACATAGATCCATTAAGAAATTGAGTTAGATTCGAACAAGACTTCTTGACAACAACAGACATCTTTCGAACGCAAATTATATCTTGATCTGTAGAGCTTGTAGAAATTTTATGACACAAGTAAAATTCAATTGCAACATTTCCTACAAACCGTGCTTAAAAGTCATATTTGGAGTGCTGGAGAAATAACTTATTGTCGAATGTTGATTTATATGCGGCATACTTTTGAAACATATTGTACAGCTCAGGATGCCTGTTTTTACTCATTTCTTATGTTAACCATTTTATTTTACTTCAGCTAAATTATACAAAACCTTGTGTGGTTGTGAAAAAATGTGCTAGTATTTTACAATAATGTCCGCATATTAATACATTCGCAATTAACCAGTCATAGGCCAACAGACGGCACTGCAGCCCAGGAATTAGGACCACTTATGCTCTGAAGAATTTTATAGCACATGGCAGGACTTCTCAGCTTTCATAAGCCATGAACCTCCTCAAGGGCTCACTTTTTGTGAGTACGGGTGTGACAATCCCAAGGTACCCTAGCCCTTCAGAGGATCATCTTCTTGGTGAGACGGGTGTCACGATCCCGGAGCCCCAGTGATCTATCCTGTTTTCCGTCTCCTCTCCTCTGAGCTGAAACTTCCTTCTTTCCTTTCTCTATTGTGGTGTTCCTCTTCGGAGGTTGGGGCTCGACATGAAAGACTGGAACAGCCCTTGTCTTTAGTTTTCGAGTGGCCAGAAAACTGCCCACGTGTTTAACGCGCGTGGAGACCCGTGTAGCTAGAAAGGAGGGTCCTGGTAGTTGAGGGGCGAGATACTGTCCCCAACACACTGCTTTGGCCTCTGCTTCAGCTAAAGGGAGGCACCTTGTCGTCCTCCCGGGTGTTAATCGGCTGGTCACTAGTCCTTGTGTCAGTGGCTTGGGGATAAGCTCTCGGGAGCACCTGCTTTCGGGAAAGCCGACTGTGTGGCTTCAGTTTGCGTATAGGTCTGGCTAGTCCTAACACAGGAATCTGTTTCCCTTGTTGGGCTCCATGTTGGGTGAGGCGGTCGGACTCGAATCTTTTTTTTTGTTTCAATACAGCAACCCATAATATCTACGTTATTACTCACTCCGAATCTAGTCAAGTCGTTTCAAGTCCGAATCCTCCTGAGAAGTCAACTAACAAAAAAGTACGTACCGATGCAAATGCAAAAGAAATTAATTGTCCACGCTTCCTTATTATTTCTAGTCCTTCTTGTGTACTGCAAAAGATTCTTCTTTCCTAATAAGCAAATACATCCATTCATGCATTGGTGAGCCAAGGAACATAAAACGTCTCCGTTCTGGTGACCAACTTATTGATACCGTTTCGGCCACCCAGTCTGCTTCACTTTCACGTCAAAAACCAAACTTGTACCTATATCTGTGTCAGCGCGCATAACACTCAACTCCTGTAGAGGTGTAATCTTGGAAATCCACTTTCTTTTCGTTTCAGAAGAAGAGTTCGTTCCCGAGTTAGCTGACCAAAAGGTTTGTGCTGCTAAGCGGATCAAGATGCGTAAGGAAGGTCAGTTGATAGACACAAAACATGTGATCCTGACCTTCAACTCGCCTGATCTGCCAAGGAATATAAAGGCTGGGTATCTTAACTGTCCCATAAGACCATATACCCCAAACCCTATGCGATGCTTCCAATGCCAGCGTTTCGTCCATTTCAAGACGTCCTGTCGTGGCAATCTGACTCGTTGGTCGTTGCAACCTGACTCGATGGTCGTTGGTTCGTCACGATAGCACCGCTACGCCATTGTGCGTAAACTGCAAAGGTGATCACCTAGCATTTTCTCGCTCATGTCCAAAGTGGAAATCTTAAAAAGAAGTTCAGGCAACTAAAGTAACAAAGAACGTATTTTATGCTGAAGCCAGAAGGATAGTTGAAAATCACAGCCACGATTAAATAGATCTTCTGCTACTGCTGTAATGTCAACCAGGTCTATTGCTACTCAAACATCTCTTAGTATACCGAAAGTCCAACCATCAAATACTGAACAACCTGCAGAAAGTAATAGAAGCAACAAAAAAGAGCCGAAAACGTAGTTCAAAACAAACAAAAAACCCCACTTTGTCAAATCTTGTGGTCTTTAAAAAGGCTAAAGCAGATGCAAGGAAAGTAAGGCGTAAGAGCCAGAGGGATTCTTGGATATCATACGTATCATCAATAACATCGTCTACACCAAGTAAAAGAGTTTGGGAAAAAGTTAAGAAAGCGTGCGGAATGTATAAAGACCACTCACTTTCCTTTCTGGAAAAGATGGCCGAGTAATCAGCACAACAGAAGAAATTACAAATAATATTGGGGAGACATTTGCTGCCGTTTCCAGTAGCAGCAATTACCCACCGGCATTTCTTTATGAAAAGCATCATCTCGAAAAAATTCCAATTGCTTTCAACTCTTAGAACTTTATAACGGCAACTTTGATATGCTTGAGTTAAAGAAAGCGCTGATGGAGACACGTAGGTCGAGCCCGGATCTAGATGGTATAAATTATGGTATGCTGAAGCATCTGTTCAGTAAGTCGTTGACTGTCCTTGCTTTATACAATCGAGTGTGGAGGGAGCATATTTTCCCCAATGCATGAAAGAAAGCAATTATCATCCCCATAGGTAAACCAAGGAAAGACCCAAAGAATCCCTCGAATTACTGGCCAATCGCTCTTACAAGTTGCATTTGCAAATTATTTGAAAAAAATGGTAAACCGCTGCCTGGTCTATTATTTAGAGAAAAATAATGCAATCTCTCCATATCAAAGTGGTTTCCGCAAGGGCAGAACAACCATCGACAATATTCTCCTTTTGGAAACATCCATCCGTAAGGCCTTTGTGAAAAGAAACCACTTGATCTCTGTCTTTTTTAACATCGAAAAGGCATACGATAAAGGATGGAAATATGGCATTTTGCTTGACTTTCATGCTTGTGGCTTGCGCGGCAACCTACCAATCTTCATTCGGAATTTTTTAAAGACTATAACTTTTCAAGTAAGGATTGGCTCTGTTTTGTCAGATGTTTTTGAACAAGAAAGGGGTGTGCTTCAAGGCTGTGTGCTGAGTGTTACTCTATTCAGTGTAAAAATAAATTCTGTTTTAATGCAACTTCCTTCCACTGTTTCAGGAACACTGTATGTAGACGACCTTAAGATAAGTTGTCAAGGTGCAGATATAAGATATGTTGAGAGACAGCTGCAGATCGTTCTGAACAGATTACAGAAATGGTCGGACAGACAAGGATTTGTTTTCTCCAAGCAGAAGACTGTTTGCATGCACTTTTGCAGAAACCGAAGCCTCCATCCTGAGCCTGAACTTTATATTGAAAGATCACCGATTCCAATTGTACAGGAAGTGAAGTTTCTAGGCTTGATGTTTGATCCAAAATTAACCTTCATTCCATATGCAATGTACTTTAGGAAGAAATGTTTAAAAATGCTTAATCTTTTAAAAGTCCTGGCGGACGCCTCCTCGGGAGCAGAGCGTAGTTCACTGCTTCACGTCTACAGAGCACTGGTCCGCTCAAGAATAGATTATGGCTCAGTAGTTTACGGATCGGCCCACCCTTCGGTTCTTCTAAAACTGGATCCCGTTCATTATCAGGCTCTAAGGATTAGTTCTGGAACCTTCAGAACATTTCCAGTACAGAGTCAATATGTCTAATGTTTTGAACCACCTCTGCATTTGAGACGGGAGCAACTGTTTCTTCTACAGTATTTTAAGATATTGTCTCAACCGGACCATCCTGATAAGCTGTGTATGCTCGATGACATGTGTGATCTTCTGTTTGAATGCACGACCACCTTGTATTCCTTTCTTTTTTTTAAGAGCTCGCTCTTTGATTGAAGAGAATTCCATGTTTGATGTGTCCACCCAAGCAGTGCAGCATTTTCAAATCTCGCCATGGGAAGATGCGGAAATCACGCTTCTTGATGTCTTCCATCATCGCAATAAGCGGGACACTTGCGAGTTCGTATATAAACAACTTTTCTTTGAGCACAGAAAGAAATATAGAGGTCATGTTCCCATATATACAGATGTATCAAAAGCAGCTTGCCATGTTGGAACGGCATTTGTAATGGGTGACCATTTGGAGAGCAGACGCTTGCTCGGTCTTGACATCTGAGCTGACCGCTATATATTATGCGCTTTTTTACTTATGAAAGCTACGCCAGGAAAAGTTTATAAATGATACAGACTCTTACAATGCATTGAAAGCTTTAGAAACCTTCTCCAACACTCAGAATCCTGTAGTTGTTGAAGTTTTGAAACTAAAACTTAGCTTACAGTTGAGTGGATATGAAGTTCTGTACTGCTGAATTCTTAGTCATGCTAGGATCACAGGAAATGAGCTCGCGGATATCGCAGCTAAATCTGCTGTTGATTTGATCTGTGCTTCCAGCATGTACCTTTGACAGATATTAAAAGCATTGTCAAAAGAAACATCTTAGAGAAGTGGCAGCTGCTATGGGATGGTCAGGTATACAATAAGCTTAAAAGCGTGAAACCTATAGTTGAAAACTCGGACTCGATAGGAAACCGAAAGGAGGATGTAGTTCTAACCCGACTTCGTATTGGTCACTCTCGAGTCACGCATAGTTACCTTTCGAAGGCCGAGAGTGAACCTGTTTGTTCCCATTATGATAGTAGTCTTACCGTACGTCATATTTTAATTGAACGTCCGTATTATAACTCACTTAGATGGAAATATTTTAAGAACTCTGACTTGCCTCTCGACCGTATAATCGGGAAAGAGGCCAATGCTGATTTATTACAGTACCTCAAGAAGCGTGGTTTTTATTATTTAAATTGATCTTTTGATGTGTGTTGAATTTAGTGCTATAAATTACATTGTATCTCATATTTTATGATTTCACACATGCATCACATTTTATATCATTACCCAATTCATGAGTTACTTCATCTTAGCTTTCATCATTTTATTACCTCCTTTTATTTTATAAGTCTGCTATTGTTTTAAACTTTTGACTGCGTACAATAAATGCATAAATTTGAGTGTAACTGTTTTTGACTATTATGTATCTGGCGCTTATAATCTATCCAGGTTGTGCGCCATAATACTTACTTGCTACTACATAAGCCAGGAACAGAAACAATTATTATTTTAAGTAATGCAAGTTTAAGTTTTGGGTTCAATAGATTCTGGTGAATAAATGTTTCTAATATCATGTTATTTTAAGATAGTTAACCCTCGCGTTCTTTGCCGTCAATAAACAGATAAATACTCCATTTTATTTATAATATATATCCCATAATAAACCTTTACTACCACATCTGTTATGCAGTTATTGTAGTTCAATTCAATATAATTCAACATCAGTTTAAATTTTATTTTACGGAAAATTGTTCTACTACATGAGCCAATTTTTACACTAATGATGAAAGTATGAATTATTTTTTTGTTAAAGAATTTTTTCTTTCTTTCTCTTTTTCTTTTTCATTTATTTTTATTTATTTTTCAGCAGAGAGAAGTACGAAGGGAAAATAAAGAACTTGTAGTCTGAAAAACCAAGGTTTATAGAATTTAAAATTACCGTTATAATTTTCTAAAATTAGAGGAACAAAATTGAATATTTAAAAGTATAAAAATCAGACAAATAATTTTGCTTCTGTTTCGAAATAAAAGTATTATTACTGCTGCCAAATCATAGAACTAAATCTTTGTTGTTGAATAAAAATAAAACTTTAATCACGAAGAATTAGAATTTTAAAAATTCCGGTGTTTGCTTCTTAATTTCTATTTTGAATACAAAATACAAAAACAAAAATATCACAATATTAAAAAATATATTACTTTTTTAATGCATTTAAAACAAAGTATAAAGAAATCTGTTCAGTGGTGCATTATTTCATCTGCAATATTATATTTTATTTTTAAAGCAGAGACCAATATACAGAACGAACAGAACTAGAAATTTTGCAAACGATATTTTATACAGTATTAGAAATGTATTTTATTCGTCCTACCTATAAAATGTAAAATAACGTATGTGACAGCATTTTATCAAGAAGTAAAAATTACATAATTTTTTAAATGATTCACTTTGCTAGATCTAATGGGCAAATTCACTTTTATAATAATGAAGGTGAATAATGATTTTATAGTACGCATTGGTGACTGGCAATAATAACATGCTGACATGTTTCTAATGTTTGTTCCTAACGGACAGCAATTTATCTCTAACTGAAAATAAAAATGCATCTTTGAGGTATTATAAAACACTTTCTGGAAGATCTCCATTAATACATAAGTTCTATGTTATTGTGGATTCTTCATTCTTGGCGACGATTTCTTACGAAAGACAAATGTGTCATTGCTACAGTAGATAAAGTAAATTTGCTACGCTGTTTCTACTTTAAAGTATCGAAAAGCACAGAAACATTAATAAGTCAATTTTACAATGCAAATCCTCTTTAATTATCATTATTATCATCTTTAATTATCATTGTTTTTTCATATATCTTCAGCTAAAATCTACAGTTATTTATTAATCAGTATATCACATGGAGCAGTTATATAATGTATATATGTATATCAAACATAATTTAAATGTCTCATATTGGTCGTGTTTGAAAAAAATACGGCAATAGATTTATGCAAATCTTTTGCACAGTACTCAAGTTAGATTTCGTAGATGTAAATGATATACCCTTTTTCAATACCTCTAACAGCTATGCGTCAATACTTCCTATTCTGTTACTCTTGACATTAAACTTCTACACACTTCTCGTTTATTAACTGCTTAAGTTTTTTTATCTCTGCTTGTTTTATTAAAGTACATTTCTGTTAACAAAACATCTTAAATTGCAGTTATTAAAAAATAGTTATTAAATCCACTTTAAATTGGAAATACAACTATTTTTTAATATATCACAGTTATTGAAACGAGATTGTAACCACCAATGGTTGTAAGACCAGTGGTGTGAAATTCTGGTGTCTCGCCCTCTTCTATCTGCACCAATATAACATATATTATATGTTCTCAGTGAGTTTATTATGTGAAATCATAAGAAAGCTATCATTTTGTAATTGTTAAAAGTATATGCTCAAAGCCTAAGCTCGAGTTTAATAAATGATAGTAAAAATTCAAGTCTGTCTTATATCTGTAACAGTTAACAAAGAATATTAATTCGTGAATATTTTTTTTTCTCTTTTATAATTTTAATTTTGTTCAAAGTTTTTGTATTTAAATCTTCTGAGTTTAAATTTTAACAGTTTTAATTCAGCACTTTTGGAATAAAATGTTTCTTATGTTTTCTGATAATATTTATTTAAATATTTGGTGTTAGTATCTCTATGTACGTGGACTCACCAGCGGCACAGAATATAAGATCTCCCTACTTTGGTGAGTCTGTTTTGTAGAATGCCTTTGATATATGCCATTTTCATAATTTTCGCTTTCTCAGTATTAAAAAAGAAAAACTTTCAAAAACAATTTTTCTGCTTTTGCATTTATCTGTCATAAAATATGCACAGGGTGTTCAGAAAAGTGGTTATAATGTTTATTTAGTTCACTATTGATCTTAAACACTAACTCCAACTGTCAGTTTCATAAAAGAAGATAGAAAATTTTACGGAAACAATTTCAGTATTGTAGGTTCGGTAAAATTATAACACCTGAGGCGTCTCCACGCAGCAAAAAATCCAACTAATCACATACCTATCACATGTTTCATTAAATTCAGTTTAGCATATGTTTCAATTGAAATTTCTAATTCATTCATATGTTTGCCAGTAAAATATTCATGTTTTAATTAAAGTATATTATTATTAACAATGCCTTTTCAAACGCAGATTTTTAAATGCATAGTTATCCACAAGATATTTTATTTTGTAGAGAGGGTATAAATGTTTATTAATGGAGCAGTACTGATGTGATTTTATAATAAAATATGAGAAAGGTTCTTTTTCGTTCTTATTGGTCTGATTTTGAAAACGTCGTTCGTGGACAGTGTAATAAAACCTAAATTAAACAGTTTTAAAAAAGCTTTTATTCATTACTTTAATAAAACACATGCTTATTTACTGAAAGATAAACATTCCATTAAAAATATTTTAATAACTAAGATCCATTAAAAACGTAAAATCATTCCATTAAAAATATTTTAATAGCAAAGCATTTAATAACATAAAAGCCATTAAAATGCTTAGTTATACACCAAAAACTTCATATTGATAATTTATTTCTCATTTAATGTCCATTTGCTGAATATTAACGCGTTTTTCAGTATGCAATTTAATATATATCGCCTTCAATCCTTAGTTAAAGAATTTTATAAATGATCACAAATTTGAAGAATCAGCTATATATTTAATAAATATATACTCCTGATTAATACTTAAATTCAAAGGCAGGGGAAAATAATTGCCTTAATATGTCAATAAACCATTTATAATTCACATGAAAAACAATTCCTAATGTATCTAAATACGTTATAACATTATTTATTAATTTACTCATGCGAGAAACGAAATATAAAGTTTTATTTTTAAGCAAGTTCTCTTTTTATCCTTAATTATGTTAAACACGGTTAAAGTAAAGAGGTATCCACACAACTATGCGCATGTAAGAGTAATATTTCAATGATTAAAGTGTTCACTGAAGTATGACATCGAGCTTCATTGAATTAAGGGCAGAAAACCCCAAATTCGAGAATATGGCAAAACGATTGTGTTATTGCAAAAAACCAAACACAACTCCCCTTGTAAATTAAATATAGCACATGTTGAAGGTTACAATTAGATGAGCTCACAACCGCAAACGCCCATCAAACATCCCTTACCGCCTAGCTTCAGAAGCACGCGCACACGTCAGGGGAAAAAAATCCCTTTCCTCATAATCAGTTTATATAAAAAAGGAAAAGATGATTCACTTCAATTATCAAAGGGTCGGATTTCCTCTTGCGTGGGAAAAACTAGCTGCACTTTGCACCCGGGCAGGGCAATCCCAACCCCTGTTACCCTTGTTCAGCGTGTTGCATTGCAATATGAAATTCCCATTAGCGGAATATACGAGTAGGGTAAAGCCGACTGAAATTAATATGGTAATTCAAAACTGAATTTCGCTAACAATAGAATTTCAGGGTGAGTAGAGATTTTAAGCCAGATTTGATGAAGATAAATTTGACTTTCTCCAGCGAAGCAAAATTACCTTCGAGAAAATGTTCATTCATTGTGATTTAGAATAAGGTCTCTGAAGCAGCGTGAAGTTTAAAAGCTAAATCAGTATTTTTTTTTTCCTTCCCTTAACTTTCTGGAATTTTTTTCCCATGTAGGTAATTACGTGTATAAAGATTGGACATATTTTAGGCGTGCCAGAAGTTTCGCCGTAAATTCCTTTACGCTTTACTTTATGTAATAGATAGAAGATAATTTAGGGCCAAATTTATATATCATTAAGTAAAACTGCAGAACATTCTTTCATCCTTTTCCATCCGGAAGTGAAGTAGTCTAATTAACAGTTTTAATAGTAATATTTTCAACTACTATGCGGGAAAAAGGAAATGTTTAAGAAGGGAAGGGAAAAGGAGGGAATTTATTTAAACAAATGAAATCTTACACAGATTTACGCAAAATTCTTAAATGATCAAGCTGTGGATTTCTTGTGTTTCTTACGTAGAATAATATAAATAAAATAAATAATTGATAGGCAGGGTGTTAATGTTTCGGACAATGCAAATTTGTGTTACATGACTACGCTTTTATTCTTTATCCTTTCTTGAACGGTGTCGGTTATATTTGGTGTCCACTAAGTGCTTCACACTGGTTAGCACCGATTATATCTGGTTCCACTAGTTGCTTCATACTGGCAAAGCAGCGGTCTTATGCAACAATCACTAAATGCTTTACCTGGCTAGCACTCATTATATCCCGCTTCTGCTGTTTTACATTACCTAGAGTCTGCTATATTAAGCATTTACTAACTGCTTTATACTCGGTATAGCCGGTTATATTCGACATTCATAAATGCTTCACACTGACTGCTACCGGTTATACCCTGCCTTTACTAATTACTTCACACTGTCTAGTGCCGGTTATATGCGGCTTCCTTTAAGCACAACACTGATTATTGACAGTTGTAATAATGATATGCGAATTAGAAACAGGAGCATGTGAATCTGATACGAGTAGGGTATATTTGTTTTCATCTGTTTATGGAGTATCATAATTAAAAGTAAATCCATTTGTAATTATTTTACATTAAGAAAAATAATAAACCAAGTCGGTAAAGTTTTTACACCTGTAAGATCTTTAGTTCTACTTATCTATTCCAAATATTAATAGGTATTTTAGATTTTGTTCTCGTAAAAATGGCGCATAAAAGTCTAAAATATCGACAAGTGATGAATGAGACTGATTTGAAAAGCTGCGACAAAAATGAATGATGTATGAATACAGTAAATAGAAGATAAGAGCAATTAAAATGTACTGAATATATCAAAATCTGAGAAACTAAAGATGTTTACACATGGATCACCAACTCTTCAAATATTACATGGACTCTGAAAAGTTGAGAACAAAAATTCATGATTTTTATAACAGTAGTCGGTTATTTAAACAAATAGATATTCTTTTTGTGTAACATCAGTTACTGGCGTACCCATAGTTCCGCCGTTGCGAAAGGATTAATACGATGATGATGTAAAATGTTAAGCTTTCATTGTTGATTTACCTATTTTATTTTTATTTATCAAATGCCTGGTCATTGACCCATCAGGTCATTAGACAACGAGCTCTCCAACATTTCTTCACAATACAGTACAGAGTCTTAAGTGCAAAGCACACGTCCAGATAAGCAGCGTTCATGACTTGTTCAGAATCACACAAAGCACATATAGGTGAGGCAGTCAGATTAAAACGAAGCAACTGAGCACCAAAGCAATCATGTCCAGTTAATAGTCTAAACTCAGCCACAGCAGTAGTTTGTTGATTTATCTTCTGTTGCATATGTTTTGTATTTTAATGAAAACGTTACAAGACATTATATGTATTAAATATTTCGTTTTTTTCGTTACCCTAGCATTTTCAGCATTGTACGAGATTATCCTATTAATGTAATTAAGGAGGAGAATTCAGAAGCGTCTTATTTGTTAGTGAATCTATCTATTTATCCATATTTTAAACTCCTGCTACGTTTATTGACGAAACCTGTGGGGTTAGGGAATATATAGGCGACCATGTGATATCAGGAACATACGCTATCAAATATTAGAATTAAAGTAGTATTTAAGAAAATTTTTGCTAATGACAGAAAACACTAGATTGAACACTAGATGAAAACAAAATTATTGATACAGTTTAAATAAGTTCCTCTGTTGCTTTTTCAAAACAGTAAAGAAAATTTAAATTACAAGAAGAAAACAAAGTTAGCAGAAAGAAAGGCAGTATTCTTAACGGGTATAAAGCAGTGAATACGAAAAGAGAGACGCATAAAACTAATTTTTGAGAGAAATCCATTTAATAGTTTTTAACATGCAAGATATAGTTTCTTTTGCGAATATAATATGCAATAATGCATAATTTGTATTACAATAACTAAGGCAAACTCTCTCTCTTAAATCTGTAATTTATGAGAAGATAAATATATCACCAAAACTTTAATATACATATAACTAATTTGATTATTAGCTCAAACGGCGTTAGCCCAGAAGGGCTATTAATTTCGTTTTGGCATTTTGCTTCGATTCAGGTCCTGCGTTGATTCACTTTTCAAACTATTGCCACCAAATATTACAGCTCTGTATTACTTTTAAAGAAATCAAATAATGAAGAATCTGCATAAATGTATGTATGTTTCTCGCACTGTGATAAAACAACCGTACCTAGAGCCATCAAATTTTGAATAATGTAATCCTCCATTGAGTTTTAAAATCTATTTCATATTTTTTCAGACATCAAAGCATTTTTGATGAACGAACTCAACGATTTCAAAGCGAGGAATGGTAACACTCTACGGGGGAGGGACATCCCGCGCGCGGAACTATGTATCGGAAATTCTAAAGATATGCTCATTTTAAAATTATTTTGCGCGATATTGCTGTTGAACTGAATTTTATGGTTTAAGTGTGAAGAACATGATATTTAATATAAAAAGGTAACGCACAAAACGTTAACAAAACGCCCCTTTGAGCCCAATGTAAAATCTTAACACTTTCAAGTTTTTTTTTTTTAGTCCAAAGGGGCTTTGTCCCTGAAGGAGTATTGTTTTCATTTTGCGATTTTGCGTTGATTCACTCTAAATGTCCGATTCTCTTTTCAAATTGTTGCCACCAAATGTTAAGGCCCTGTATTATATTTAAAGAAATTAAATAATGAAGAATCTGAATAAATGTATGTATATTTCTCCAAATGTGATAAAACAGTGGTACCTAGAGCCATTCAACTTTGAATAACGTTCGTTTCCACGTGAATGTGCGCATCTGGAAGCCCAAATTTGGAATTTGTTTTATTTTCTATTTCATATTTTGTAAAACTTTAACGAATTTTTGATGAACAAACTCAAACGATTTAAAAGCAAGCAATGACAACACTCTAAGGGGGGAAAAGTTTTTTATCTAAAGAACGCGCGGAATTGTGTATCGGAAATTCTAAAGATATACTCATTTTAAAATTATTTTGCGATATTGCTGTTGAATTGAATTTTATGGTTGAAGTACGAAGAACATGATATTCAATAAATAAAGGTAGCACACAAAATGTTAGAAAACGCCCCTTTGGACGTAATTTAAAATGTGAAACCTTTTTAATGTTTTTAATTATTATTATTTTTTAGGTTGTAGGGATTTATATTTATTTTAAATAACCAGTTAAATTTAATTTTAAGTTACTTTCCTATAAGCCTTCATTCCCCTAATTGTCAGTGCCAGAATATTTAAATTTGGTAGCGCGCGTAAGAAATGCAAATTCTACCAGTGGGAGAATAAGTTTAAATATCAACGTTCCAATAGAAAGAGAGAGAATCTGGGAAATCTCTATGCGTGGCTATAGGCAAGTTTCCGCTTAGCAGATATTGCTGGTTAGACGTGGCTTTACAGCTATTATCTTGCTGTCACTAGACTCATCTACGCGCTGTAGGATACAGGATTGTATGACCTCTGTAGTTTAATTCTACTTACTTGTTAATATTTTGAATTCTTGAGTTTTGATTCTACTGTTTCAGTTACCACCCAAGAAGAGGCGTAATATGTTAGCGTCAAGTTGACGCATTGTACATAATTTAAAGAGTTTAATAAAGAGCAATTTTAACCCTTCTTCTTCTGCAATCACTATTTCTGCAGATTCTACACAGCAGATAGACAGAACCTTACAAGGTATTTTCTCTGCCCAGCGTTGAAAGTGCGAAACCAAGAAGTAACAATTTGAAATTCACAAGATCAATAAACACGTAAATGTGAATGATTGGAAATGAAACAAAACATATTCATATTATTTTAGATTTATTTGGCATACAAAACGGCCCAGGTGATGCACATACATGTAATAATAATAAAAAAAAAAGTCTGTAGTGTTGACCAGGAGGAATTTTACGTCGTAGAAGTGTTGATCCATAACGAATAGGAAATTGGAGGCGAAGGCAGATTAAATCTTCATTTTTTATTTCCGCTTGTTGTGGCCACAATCAACTTGGCACATGAAATGTGCCTATTCCAAAATAGCTCACATTTTAGATTTATTTTCAGTAAGAAAGAAGAAAGTAGCAGACAGCAGTCCAAATAGACCGAAGCGTAAAGAGCAAGTGCGTTACGTTGAGGGTGAAATCTTAATTCAGACTGAGTTAGTTTTGGTTTACAATGCATTTTGATTGGACAGTTCATACTTCTGTAAAATTATTATTGGTTACTTGACTTTTAGTTCCATTTACATCATCAGAATTATGTAAGTGCCATATGGCTTGGATCAATCTAGAAATGACGCAGTGCGTAAAGAGGTTATTATTTTTAGAATTGAGAAGAGAAATTTACGTTGTTAATTTAATCTTAGACATATTCCTTATTTTTCTTACATACATACACACTCTGTAACAAACAATGAGGTCAAAATATTTATTTGAGGAATGCTTTACCATGTTTCAAAACACTTTGAGACATGAAGCAATACCCCTAGCAGCTGACTGTTCCTTCTCCAACAGCTAACCAATAACGTGACGGTGTTCGATGGTAGAGAGTTCCGGAAATGTGTGAGGCCACGATAGCTCGTTATGGCAGACTTCTCCTTAACAGACCCATCCACGCGAAACTTTTCCGTGAAACTTCTTTTACCCAACAGTAGTTTCAAGATGTTTCTAGTCACTTATTTTGTAAACCAGTTTTGTTCAGTGAACCATATTGCTTACGTAAGCGCAATATTTTACAAAGCTGGGCAAACATAACTCTGATAGTTTTGTTTCGTATAGGAAAGGAATAAAAAAAAACGCTCAGTTTCTTTGATACTCCTGGGTGACATACAGACCTCTTGGGATTCTTGAATAGAAAGAGGTACTCCATTTTGTAGAAGAGTTTATACTGAGAGTATACTGCTTCTATATCGTATACTTCTCTACAAAAGGATCTTTTATTTTCTCGGAAGAATGTGTTTCTCGGAACTTTTCATGTTGAGTTTCGTGTCGAGAAGCTAGATAAAGGCTATAGATCCACACATTCTGTTAATAGTAACATGCGGCCCCCAGCAGGTCACCAGTAACATGCGGCCTTATGCTATAGAATTGAAAACCGAATCCGGGAATACCTTGTGGTAACACCGCACTAGCGGTATCAAGACCAAATCAACATAACTTTGAGTTCTTTGTGTGTACCAGAAGAGAAAAGTACAGAGGTCCGCTTACCATACATAAATTCCATTAAATTTAATCACTGATTATTTCAAAACTACTCACTTCTCTTGCATGAAAAGCGGTTCAAGGTACCAAGAAACTAAAAAGATCAAAATCAGAATTACGCTGCGAAACCCGAATAAATTTGGGATCTTTCTCAAGTAATGAATGTGTACCAGTTAAAAAGCATGAAATTTAAATGGAAATATGAATCAGTCTTCAGACATTTTTAATGTAAATAATGACGCTTATATTCAAGATTTTGCTTTTAATCCGAATAATCTTCTTTCCAGTGAAACAATACCATTTTCGTGAGAAAATCTTACAAATAACTTGCATAAATTCCAGGAAACCTCCACACTACTTATTTAATTTATATCTGAAAACTATTAAGATTAAAATAATTAGAAGAATCTCTATTTCAACAATCCTGCTACATTGGTGGCTTAATATCTTGCATTACCTGTAAGCCGGAAAAATTTTCAAACGTCTCCTTACAGTTCTAACATCAGTTCAATAATAGTATTAACAATCATAAATTTTGATTAACTCTCAACAAGTATCATTTCACTATGGTACATTTTAACAATAATACTGAATAATTTTAATCCTTATATTTGCATATTCCCATTTTTTTAAGTTATGAACAGCTAATGCTGGCCTGAAATTACTACCTCTAAGCATGGACTAATTAATAGTATCTAACAAAAGAGTTTTAGTTGAAGAATCATTATCAGGTCAATGTTATATTTCTTATGAGCTCCAAAATACTTGCAGTGAACTTGTACTGTGTCGATTTAAAACAGCGAAACATTAATGTAAAAATTTCCTATTTTAGTTCCAAAAATTTTCTTGTAGCACTCTCAATTTAATAATCAACTACCGCTGGTGATATGACAAAATATCTCATCAGTACCATACATAATACCCTCATAAAATGTCCAACCTTAAGCTAAAAAATAATTCTTATGTAAAACATTCTATTAAATTATTTTTGTATAAAAAATGTTTTAATGTGTCCTGTAACAAAAAAGAGCGAAGTATAAAAGAATTATCTGTACAAAAGACGATATGGCAAATATGAAAGTCTTCATAATATGCCACACCACATCTTTATTTCACCAGCAAGGCAAGTATATGACGTTATCTTGTGGAGGTTTATTGATGGCATAGGTTACATGGTCTCCAGGCCAACTTCCGTCCATAACTGCTTTTGAAAGAGAAGCTAAACTGCTCGTTGAATAAAGATAATATCTTCTAGTGTGCACTGCTGCTTTGATGTACAATATATTAGGTTCTGACAGCGGCGACGTAGAGTCAACGGAATACCGGTCACTGACCGCTTCGTTCATAGGCCAACATCGTGTAAGTATCTCCCGATGGCTTTCCGATCTTTTAAATAGACACTTCCAAATTTTCTGAGCTTCGTATAGGGCGTCCAGATTCACTCTCGAAAGAGTAAGAATCACTAGAAGCAGCTACATCTTTAACACAATTGATCCATTCAAGCAAACGTTCGCCTCTGCCCTCTGTTTGCTGAGATCCATATTTTTCATTCTCCTTGCAACTATTGGGATACAAAATGTTGAATAATGCTGATATTTTGGCATGCATGCACATGATCTGCGGATAGATAAAACAACATCTTTGAGTTGAAGAAAAATCATGACCTCCTCAAGCCTAATCCGCTTTCTGAAATCTCATGTAGCAGATAAAGATTCCATTTTAGCAGGCTCTGACACAGTTTAAGCCCCTTTCACAAATCAGAGATTAGAGCTAGATTGATTATTTGTATATCTTAGATATACCTGCAGTCCCTCGAATTTCCATATGTTTAAGACTTTTCTTTCTTAGCATTGTAATTTAATGCTAAGCGAAGGTTCTAATTAAATATTCACGTTCACGTTTATCAAACAGTCCTGTTTACTAATGGCAAACGTATTAATCGCTAAAAGAAGCACACTTTTTGTACTTGTTTCTGAATTTTTTTTAAATGAACTTTTAAAATTACAGAAAAAGATCTGTACAAAAAGATCTTGAGGTGTTCCAAGAATTTTATAACTAAAGCTATAGGATCTTTAAGTTTTAACTTGATTAAAGCATGGAACTTACTGGCGTTACTTACTACATTATGTCCCAACAAGGACTATATAAACAAATTAATTTTTTATCGAACCTTCCCATTTACGGCTTTAAAACACTTCCACAAAATGTTCTTTTCTTTTCAGAATCTTGAAATACATAGTTGGAAAGAAATGAAAATACATATTTGGGAACAATATTTAAGAAATTAAAGTACAATGACATATTTCTCCACCTCTGTTTATTGAAACTATAATAATGCGACTTTTATCTTAATAACCACAGTTTTATTTTACAGTGAAACTATTAGAAATTTGAACGTAAGTTAACATTTCAAAAATTATAGCAAATGATGTTTGTGTATTTTATTATATATATTTATTTACTTTTATCTAATGCAGCAGGGATCGTAAGGGAGGGGAAACTTCCTGCTTGTTTTTCTGGTAACTGGGTACGATTATTGCATATATAGGGTGAAAATTAAGATAATAATATTCTAAATAATCGAAATGAAGAAGTAAAACCACGAAAATCAGGTTAAATGTGAATTAAAAATCAATTAAAGAAAAATTTGTGTTGCTTTATTTCTTCACTTCTGCTGATTTTATCGTCATATGATTCTTAGCTATTATACTGCAGTCTTCCTATTTACTGAATTTAGATATCAAAAACACATATGCAATAAATATATTACTGTACATTACGCGCCGCTTAATGTGATCACTTTTGTTCACAGCTTTCCTGATAAGATGAAAAGAATGACAATATAAAACGGTGAGAAAAAAAATTCATTCAAATTAACAACAGAATTTAACTAATTTAATGTAAAAGTTCCAAGAAAAATATAAATACCAGTTTTCATAACATTTTAATCAGGAAAATGTAAAAATTTGTTTATGAACTGTTCATAATATTTCTGGAAATATTAATCGACACTGTACGCACAATCTTACTATTCGGACGGCATCTTTCGTTGGAAGATAACATGCCAATGTGAATTAAGCAAATTTAAGCAAACGAAAGCTTTAAATTAAGTAAAAAAGAAACCTTAGTTAATTCCGGTGTTTTCCGGGTCTTTTTTTTTCAAAAGAATAGAAAAAATTCCTCTTTTTTTAAGCTTTTGAAGAAGACAGTCTTGGATCCGATCGCCCTCAAAATCGATAGAATTACTCAAAACCTATGTCAAACTAAGGTTGCTATTTTGCGTAATTTTAAATGGTTGAGTGAAATCGAACCAAGTTATTTGGCAACAGTTCTCTGTCACTAGGCAATTTTCATTAACTGTGATCTTATTTCACGAATTTATTTTATCTAAGTATGTTTATTCTGTAACAGTTAGATAATATTAACCTAATTTTTTATCACAATAAGCGATGCATTTTCCATGTTTTCGTGTACCAACGGACGGGACTTTGGCGAATCGATAACATTATTCGAAGACTAACATCAACCGCTATCATAGTAAGCGCAGTGTAGTGTATTTTAACAGAAGTTTCATAAAAGTATCTTTCTCCAGAAATTCAGTTTTCTGTCAAATGTGTGACGCACTCGAGAATTGCTTTTGTTTGAACTATTTATTAAATTTCAGCATCAAATAGCGAATCCTATAAATCTTAAAAGATTATTCATATCAGTGAAAAGTGTATTCTGTTACATAATGGATTTTCTGTCATAAGACTTCCATTTTTTTCAACTCTCCTTTCTTACTAAAATTGATTCTGCAGAAATATTCATCGCTTTCAATAAAACAAGATGGTTTTTAATATATACGGTGGATGAAACATTCATATATTAGAAAAACTACAAATAAAAGCGATGGAAACTTGGCGTTTTTATCATTACGCTATTCTGACTTACCATCGGAAAGGTATTACAATAATGAGAAAAAGAATTTCAAACAAAAATGGAGTTTTAATATTTATTTCTGCTAGGGATAACTCATTCTATGTCGAGTTTTTGTTAATTTAAAATAAGGGAAACCTTATAATTGATTAATAAATAAATATTTCTTTCTCATTTATAATACATTACTTGGCTAGATATCCTTTCTATTAAAATGCAAGCTATCACATGTCATTTAATGTAGAATGTGTATTTAAATTAGATTTTAATATTCTTTCCCTCGTAAGAAATAGCGATTATTTATAGAAGACGCATATAGCATATGTGCGTCTTACATAAATAACCCAGGCTAGGTTGTTCCAGGTAGCACTTAAACAAAGCATACAATTGCCAGAGCACCTTCTCTAAACCTCAGCCTGATTTGTTAGGTCTTGTTACTGTGCGATTCAGTTTTCAAAGACTTTTCTAAGCATATTATTATTATCTCAGCAAACAACTTCTATTCGACAATGATAGAAAATCATAATTTCTATGATTAATAATTTATATAAATATCAAGTTACTGGGTCGTTTCAACATAACTATTATGAAGACATAACTATTATGAAGAACATAACTATTATGAAGGAAATATTTTTAAAAACATTTCACAAATGAAATAATTTAATGACAAATGAATGTTACGTAAAAACAGTATATTTAATAACACTTTATGTTTAATGATAAATGTTATATAAACACATTTTATAACACTTCATAGCTTTTAAACTTCATATTTTCTAATTAATCTATGTAGTCTGAATTTTAGCATGTCGCATTAATAAACTTTTGTTATTAATAAATAGCAGATTTAATGAATTATCATTAATCGAATAACACTGAATTTTAACACATTTTATGCCTGAATCACCAGTTACGGCATATATCTACTTTTACAATTTTCTTATGCAGTAAGAAATTACAAGGAGTAATGAACTGATGACTTAATTTGACCATCAGTAAGATTAACTTTTTATATTAATCGTTCTTCATTCTAAAAAAAATTAAAAAGGAGGGGTATTAATATATTTTATGTAATGTTCTAAAGCCTGCAGTACTGTATGCTTTACCGATTTCTCTAAAAATAGAATGTGCGTTTTACAAAGTGGAAAATAGCACGGCTGTTTGCTAGAATTGTTTTTTTTTTTTTTGTGGTGTTGTTAAAATTTTAACTATTTTGGTGCTAAACTTTGTAAAATTTAATAAATCAGGCTTCTGTTCGACTCATGAGTGCAGGTGCCATTATCCACACAAAACTCCTCTCCACAGATTATAGTGAACGTGCAATGCCGCTTTTATGGAACCAGTCAACCGACATCACAAAATGATGTTCTGCCGCCCAACCAGTATAGTGGTTAGCGTCGATGACTGCCGTGCCATAGGGCCCAAGCTCGAACCCCGGAGAAGGCATAGATGTTTGTAAATGAATAGTGTTCGTGCATGGCATCACTCTAAATATGCGGTGAGCCGAAAGTCCTCTCATGTGGTTTGGTGAAAGGGAAGAGGGGTGGGAGATTTTCGGACTCGTCTTCTCGGGTGCTGGCCATCAAATTGGGGGTGTAACTGGGGAAAATCGCACTGCCACCAGTTAGGTGCTCAAGGCTGTTGCCACGAGGAATTTCCTGGGCTTAAACTGACTGCGTCAGACAAGTGAGCTTAAGCAACAAATGTTCTTCAAATAGAGAGAGATAACTTCAATTATCGCTTTCATTTTCCGACACACGCAGTCTTTTACTACTAAATGGTGATAAATAATTTGAAGAATGCAAATAGAAAACTGACTGCAGCTATAGAAATGGGCTTCAGGGTAACACAGCGTACGTTTAAAAGTCTTAGGCAAAAGGTATAAAATAATTCAGGTCTTTTGAAGAAATAATTAAAGTGCAGATGACAGATGTGTGTTCCTTAAATTCATTTATGGATTGGTAACCCTTATGCATTTCGAAATTTCCAGTATTTGTGGATCGGTAACCTCATAGTTACCATATTAATGTTAAATTTCAAATATTATAATCAATAATTGTTTAAGAAGTACAGTGAACTTCAATTAGTTCATTTTTGAATTGTTTACATCCTCAGAAATGTACTTTTCTGCATACAAATTTACCATTCGATGTTCTCGCAGTAGAGAGAAGCAAATTTAGAGCTTAAATGTGAAATATGTGTTATTTCACTTGAAACTGTCAGCAGTGTCAGTTCTCATAAAAACAACGGCATCATACGCAGCTTAAGACGCACATATCCTTTCCAACATCAGCTGTCTCTTTTTATTTCCTTCCCCCCTTTCCTGCATCGGTAGTAAAGTCGCATAGCGGTGCTGTCTCGACAGTAATTTTTCTTTTTAAACTCATAATGCAAAACTTTCGAACAATTGCAGTTCGGCTTACCAAGTGTTATGCCGTTTTGTAAATCCACAGACAAACGTCAGGTTTCTCTGCCAAGTCAGCTGAAGATGCGTTCTATAAAAAGAATCACTCTGCGATATAAGTGGCGAGATACGAAGAAAAAGAAAAGAAGGGGAAAAAAAAGCGGAATAAATATGTTGGACGTCTGCCAGATCTATCGCCGCCGGTGCTCTTACAATTATGTTACGTACGCTCGCCATTCCACAGGGTTTTTCTGCCGTCGTAGGGGTAGTTTTATTTTCAAAATCGCTCATGTCTGTTATGCACGATACCCCCATTTTTTTTCTTTTCTTTCTTTCTTGGAAAGATATTTCAACCATGTCGGGCCTCAAAAACCAACAATGAATGATAAAACAGTACCTAATTTATTTCGATTGCTGAGTGGCGATGATGCAGTCGCTCAACTTTTCTTTCCTATAATGACGGGAAATGAATTTCTTATATGAAAAACCTCAGCGTAACAAATTGGTAATAGATGTGTGAGTACCTATTTTTGACGAGGGTAGAACTAGGAGTGGATGAAAGAGAATAAATATATTTAAAGAGTTTGCGTTGCATACATACTTATACATACGTATATATATATTTATGTGTGTGTGTGTAATGGGATGATTCGAGAATAGCTGAAATGGATTGGCGATGTTTCTACTGCATTGTAATAACTTGGAAATTCTTCACTGCGTAGATAAATGGATGACACTTTGAAGACAGGCGTGGCCCTTCAAGACATAATTTTATTCCTAAATAACTAATTCTCAGATATTCTTTTGCTAAGCGACATATCTAAGCAGCGGCGAGAAAAGTAGAAAAAGGGCTGCGCGAGCGTAGCAGCGATATTTATAGTAAAACATTTCTTTGATTGGATGACAACTATCCGCATTGCAGCAACATGAAACAAGAAACGTGAAACGGATTAATTTGAAGAGACATAATCTAGATAGTTATAAACAGTTTAAAACAAAAAGGGGAAATAGATAAATTAAATTGGAAAATAAAAAGAAATATTTCCAAATTAAAGTTAGTAATTTTGTTTCATATTTTATATCTTGCATACCTTCCTCCAAAGAGGAAAACGGCAAGAGAAAAAGCCTTTATCAGAAATCACAGAGCGTTAGCAAAACAAGACAAATGGAGTTTCAAACAAAAAATTGTATAATTTTGATATAAATTTTGAATAGAACATTTTTGACAGGCAAATTTTAGAGTAGTATTGGAATTGTCAGTCCAGTTTTACAAGTTTGCAAATAAATCATAGTTCCTCTTGGAGATTTCGAGCGGTACGCATTGTTACACAAAAGCAGAGCTCGTCTTCAAGTATTTTATTATGGTCAGAGGAAGGTCAGATTCAACTGAATCGCTTCCTCAGGAAAACTACTGCGTTTCTGTTCATCTCAGATTAGTTAAGAACTATCTTAAACAATTAAACTATAACAGTTCATCCGAAAATTCTGAATGCCTTGCCGTATATGTCTTCCCGTATATAACCATAACAGCAAGCTTCGAGAATCACTCGTGGTAGTGGATTACAGACTGAGAAACGCTATCTTAAAAAGTTTATTTTTTTAGTTTCACGTAAACAGCAAAAAGCTTATTGCATTTAATGAAAGCACATAGTGCACTGAAATGTCCATTCAGGAATATGAAACAAGTATTCTATAAATTCAGCTCCCACACATTTAGCTAAATATATTTGTTTCATATTTGCTTTGTACAAGATTGTTATTGTTTGATGATGAATAATCCTAACTAATATTATAAATGCGAATGCGAGTTTGTTTGTGTTTTTGGTTGTTTGTTTGTTTGTTACGCTTTCACGCCTTAATTACTTAACCGATCAGCATGAAATTTTCAGGAAATATTTTTGATATGTTAGATAAGGTTATAGGCTATAAAATGTAACTAATCTGTTGAAACTTAAACTGTATAATAGGTTTTTATAGCTTAAAATGATTGTCGTTGTATAAACATTAAAAGCTGAAAGTTTCATAACGGTAAGTTAAACGATGTAAAATTTTGTCTGCGCGTGCAGGTGCGTGGCTTAAACCACGCAAACATTTTTAACCTTTTCTAATATATGAAAAACATTTCTTGAAAATTTGATGTTGATCGGTTAAGTAATTAAGGCGTGAAAGCGTAAAATTTATTAATTAAGCGTTTATTAATTTTTATTTGTTTAATTTAATTTATTATTTTAAATCTTTCAGGTTTTCGGCTTTTTTGGCTCTTCTTTCACAAACATTTTTCAGTCATTAAGAAATATCAGTTTTACTAGATTTTGTGGCGATTTCTTTTTATCTCAATGAAGAAGGGCAGTATTTACTGAAATTTTACGCGGAGTGTATTTTTAACTTAAAAAATAAGGAATAGTAACTAAAATGTTATCCTGATTATCCTGGTCAAGCAATAAGAAAAGAACAATCAAATTATTTTATTTTCATTCCAATAGTCTTTGAAACATATTTAAGGACATCAACGAGAGCGAAGGCTGGGGTAAAAGCTAGTTTTTTTTATACATTTCTTGTAAACAACAGTACAAAAATGTTGAAATTGAATGAAACAGAAATGTTGAATTTTGAGAAATGTAAACTAAAATTTTAAAAAAGGACTTAGTTTAATTATTCAGTTAATAATTGCTTTAATTTAATAATTTCTTTGGATAAATTATACATAAAGTCAGCATACATAATAATAATAATAATAATAATAATAGCAAATTTCAGAGAAGTATTGATGTAGGAACACTGAGGCGTAGGAATGTAGAAATACTGATAGCGAAGATATTTGATACTTAGAACGTAGAATTCATAAAGACTAAGAAACTTGGCAGTCAAGGTTGTTTTAATTCAATTTTATTTCCAATTGCCATTTATGGGCACAATCACTTGGAACCCTAATCGTGCCTATTTACAGAACATTTAAATTTTTGATACTTTTGCAATAGGAAGGGCGCACAGCAAAATTACGTCTTAGCAGCGTAGAGAGAGAAGCTAAAGTGCATACTTATCCAATATGGCAGGCTGTTAAGAGAAAGGTTTCGGTTTTAAGTTCTCAAAGTTTAGACTCCCAATTACTACGTCATTAGCATTACGCAACCTTCGTGGCCTAGATTAATCTAGAAATGACGCAGTCCAGAAATGTTGTTATTATTTTTAGCAAGAAGACGTGAGTTAAAGGGCTATTATTAATTAATTATTTGAAAGATAGATATTTTATATTTTACCTATATCAAATTTTAACAAAGAAATTATTTGCTGTTGTATCGTTGACATTTAGAAAAATAGATAAATATATAAAATGTGCTTAGCACTTTGAGGTGAGTTACAGGCGATATTTAATGACACATTAATTGCACATATGTACCTAGAAATTTTGTTGCATATTTCGAAGTTCGACATCATTCGAATTTCTTTCTTTCAACACATCACTCAAGAAATGAGATTTATTCTAACTCAGGTATATCTTCATAGATTTTAGCTATGTAGGTTTCAGGAGGATGCATATATGTCTACGAATACAAATTTACGCGGGCACAATACCTAACGAGTAGTTATTTAAAAGTCTGCAATTCTTACAGCAAGAAAGATACGTTAGACTAGTAAGATAATAAAATTGTTTATCAATGTATAATGGCCATTTTCTTTAGCTCAAGGAAATTCAAGGTAGCTGCTGCAGATGAAAATGGGTCCGAACAATTGCATTCGAGTTGTACTTCGGAAATTCTTCGAATTAGCTCGATGCAGTAAAGATAGGGAAAATATAATGAAATACTCTATGAAAACTACGACCTTTATTCAAGTTTGTTAATAATGTTTAGAAAATTTGCGAATGATGTCGAGTTTGAAATTCACGCTCTAACAAGGAACGCTAATAGTTCATAAGCCATCGCAAATATAGAGAAAGGGATGCTATATTTGCGTTTTAAAATTCTGACTGTTTCAATATAATTTTCAGAAAAAAGTTTTTGAAATCTTCGGGAACTTCTGAGAAATCAATGTTTAAATCAAGAAATCTCTTCTCCCGTTCCCGAAGGTTGTTCTAACATTACATTTAACGTATTAGGAAAAACACATATCACATATAATTCAAATATTTTTGTAACATTTTCACCAAATATAGACATACTAGATTTTATATAATGAATTCAATTTTTGATGTTTTACATTTAGTTTATAATTTTCGTACATTAGTTTTTTTCATACAATCGTTCAAATCTTACACTTTAATTTTAAAATGAATTATAAGATTTGACAGTATAACGCTATTAATCAGTAAAAGTATAAAATAAGCATATTAGAATGATGAGTTTCACATTACTTGAATGCCTGAGTCACAGATCACTCCAGTCAATCATAATAAAAAAATTATGTACGTACCTGAAAAATAAAATATACATTTCATTAGCATGAAATAATTTGCAAATTTTATGATAATAATTAAAATTTATACTTAAACTATGCAAATGAAAAATTAATTAAATAAAATATTCTGGTACTGGTTTTTGCATAAATAGTTTGACATTTTAATCTGTTTTAAAGTTTTGGAAGTAAATGTCTATATGTGTTCTGCTTTATTACAATAAAGATTTATTTATAATTCTATGAACCATTTCAAAAGAATTCGTAATAGTTCAACTATGCAAATAATAAAAACGTTTTAATACATTGAAATAGAATTATTATTCTCACTATTCTTATTAGTCACCCAAAGGGGCAATTTGCCCAGAAGGGTTATTAATTTCTCTTTGCCATTTTGCGTCCTCTAATGTAAAACGACGTTTAACTTTTCAAATTGGTGCCACCAAATATTACAGCCCTGCATTATAATATTTAAAGAAATTAAATAATGAAGAACCTGCATGAATGTATGCATGTTTCTCGCATTGTGAAAAAACAACGATACATAGAGACATGAAATTTCGAATTCCTAATCACTCAAATATGAGCATCTGAAAGCCCGAAATTGGAATTTGTTTTGTTATTTATTTCATGCTTTGTAAAACTTTAATGATTTTTTTATAAAGAAACTCAAGGATTTCAAAGCGAGTAATGGCAACGTTCTACGAAAAAAAAACATTTTTATCTCCAGCGCGTGAGACTGTGTATCGGAAATTCACTTTTTAAACATTTTGTCATAAATGCTGTTGAATTGAATTTTATTATTTAAATGCGAGGAGCATGATATTTAATAAATAAAGGTAACACACAAAACGTTAAAATCACCCCGTTTGGCATAATATAAAATCTGAAAGCTTCCAGTTTTTTTTTTATTTTTTTATTATTATTATTATTATTATCATCATTACATGTTTTACAAGTACTGTGCGCCGACTTTTGCTAAGACAGCCAATACATATATGTGTACTGGAAGAATTTACTTAGAAATTTGGCTAAGGTCACATTTGAATGGAAACAGTTTGATTTCCCCCTTCAACAAAACAGTTGTCCAATTCACTATAAAAGCCATTTTCAGAAACCCTTTGTGAGAATATGTCAATTAAAATTTGCCACTGAGGTATTTGCAAGAATATCAGAATTAAAACTGCTACGAAAGTAGACAGGATGCACAGAGAAAGATGACACGTTGATGTTTTGATTACTCCGGTTTTTAGATTTAGTCTCACATGGATTTTTCTTGCGGAGGTTTTCTAGAATATTGCCTTTTGACTCCTTTCCTTTAATCTCCAGAATCTTTAGTCGTATCATCTATATCAAGCCCTCATCCATCGTGATATACTGATATGCGTGTGCAACGAAGCAAATTACGACGTGAGTGTATCATGAATCGGTAGAGGTGGACCTACTCAGCATTTATGAAATACACAAATAGTAATAATAATAATAATAATAATAATAATAATAATAATAATAATGAATTAAAATTATATAGTGATTTTAATGAGTCAAGCTATCAGGACTTAGCATTCTGTGTGTATTCTTTGAGAACATGGTAAATTCTGTAAAGGGTTCTTATCCTTACGTTCTAAGTCCTGAACTGGAACAGGGAGCGGAAGGTACGCTATGTTCTGGTGTAACTGCTGGGCTGGAGAATAACTGCACGTGAAGGGATTTGAAATCCTCTTTTATTCAATCACTATTAAATACAAAACTTCCCAGCTCGGAAGAGATACAGAACGTAAAAGACCGCACTTTGGTCAACTTAA
>KK122232.1:91592-123083 GCA_000611955.2 Stegodyphus mimosarum
ACCGTGATCTAGGCAAAGCTCTCACACCGAGAGGTTTTTACCTCTGGCTTAAATAGTGCTTGGCTGAACTTCAAAAATTAGCATAAGCTAAAAACGCGCGCTTCTTCTGACAGGAAGTTGAAGCAGAGAGGAGATAGAAAAGATTTAAATTAAAATAAACTTGGTTAGTTTAACTAAAACCTTACAAAGCTAGTTTCATTTTATAAAAATATCTAATATATTTCTAATTAGGCCTCTCATGATTTAAATGTATTTTTATGTACATGAATCACAATAGAAAGTAGAGAAAAAAAAACTAAAATGGTTCAGATTTTAAATTACGTCCAAACGGACTTTTTTTAACATTTTGTGTGTTACCTTTATTTATTAAATATCATGTTCTTCGCATTTAAACCATGCAATTCAGTTAAAGAACAATATCGCAAAATAATTTTAAACTGAGCATATCTTTAGAATTTCCTACACACAGTCTCACACGCTGGAGATAAAAATGCGTTTTTCTGTACAACTTTGCCACTGCTCGCTTTGAAATCCTTGAGTTTGTTAATCAAAAATCCGTTAAAGTTTTACTACGTAGATTAATGTCCTTAACGTAGATTCTTACTCTATTCAAAACAGTTCGTCTCTTTTACAATGTCTAATGGAAGCAGATGAAACGGTAGGAATATATGACAGACTTTATAAGTAACCCAAAACAAGTTATTATAAATACACATTTGCTAATCACTCTGTACCTTGAGGGTGAGACTAAACTCCATTACTTTTCTTTGAAAATAATATAAAGATTTTTTTCTTTAAAGTATTTTCTAAAAATTTTATGTAAGTTAACTAAGTAAACCTTTCCTATAACTACTATTTTCCGTAGTCCTACAAGAATGCAGATTATTTGTTTGAGTATTTAAGTGGAGGGTTTGAATGTTTTAGAATTAGAGCTTTTGGCAGCCTCGCTTACAGCTTATGTTCTATCGCCATCTCTGCCGAAGTATATTCCGGCTTTAACCATCCTAATAACCGACGTTAAAGGCACCCCATTAAATAATTAAGCAAGCTAATGCGGACCATTTTATGTCACTTCCAATTAGGTTACTTAAATATTAATTTCAATTTATGTTACTTTAAATACCCTAAAGAGGCTGAGTTTTGTTTTGCAAACACAAACGGTGTCTTCTGTTAAATTTAGGGAGTTAATAAGAAAGTTATTTTAACCTTCGCAGACTTTGTTATTTTGATTCAGACAAGAGCAATAACTCACTTGTCAGTCTAATAGATTCTGAATGACATTGATTTAAGCTTATACATAATTAAAACCCTACATCTGGCGCCCAACCGCCACAAGAGCCGTGCTTGGCGTAACTTTTAGCCTGGCTGTCCAAAGATTCCAAGTATCTACATCACCAAGTAGCCCAGTCGAAGGCTTTGCGTATAATTTGGACACTGTGTGTGCATCGATGAAACCATCCACTAGTTTTAATGGGAAAAGCTCAGTTTTGACTTCTGTGAAAGCTTAAAAACTTATTTTTCGTTATACTCGGTTGAAGTGCAAAAGTCTGCTACAACAACAGCTGCGCTGCAAGGTTAATCACTGAACTGGTACAAGGGCATTATAAAATTTCTCCGAAGTGAACCAGGAAGTGAGAATTATAAATTCGTTGCAATTAAAATTGAATTTTTAAGAGCTTTTGATGTGGTTAAAGATATGGCGAAATTAGAAGCATAACTTTATTATAAACACCAGATAGTGCTGATAAGTAAATTGATTTCATTTTACAAAAAGTCCAGATGGTGTAATTGGAATACGTAAAAAAACCCGATGCAGAAGGTATTAAAATTATATTTTCCAGGTTGAAGTCGAATATCCAAGATTTTGTACAGTTGAGAACCGACTATATTAGAACAACTCTCGGAATTAGATGTAAAATTTGGAAGTCGGAGTGTACCAGTTAATATGTGTAAGTAGAATGAGGATGAAAAAAAATGACTGAAAATTCTGGAAAGCTTGTAGCCCCAAAAGGTGGCAAATTTTAGGACAGAAAAAGTTTTGGAAACAGGCAAATTTTTCGTCCGCTATATGTGTTAAGATAAAGTTAAACATATTTTTAATAAAAGGAAAGCGGGTGTTGGTAATCAGAAACTTTAAACTAAATAAGGGTGCTGTGAGTTTGAAGGCCATTTACCACAGATGAAAGAAAACTCATCTCAGATTCAATCAAATACGTTTCACTTCCGAATATCTAATCCATCAGACACTTTACTAGATGCAAGGACTCTGAGTAGCGTTCTTGAAGCAAATCAAAAATCACCGCAGATGCATCTGATTTTGCGGTAGGCGCCGTGACGGACAACCGGTAACATACTTCAGCAAAACAATTAATCCAGCTTAAAGAGATTCTACTGCTACGTAGAGAGAAACACTAGCAGTCCTGTTGGCCATTCAAAAATGAAAAATGTATTTGTGTAAAAAAACCTGTTACCCTGTACATTGGACCATCGTACTGCTGTATTCTGAGAAAAATTTTTCGCCAAGCCTTGTAAGATGCTCTTTTAAATTAGAAGAATATTATTTAAAAATTAAACATATTGTTACATGCGTACGGTTTCGTAATGGATTGAACGCACATACAACCGACGACAGCTTAAATTTATTTTTCGAACAAAAATAATATAGTTCTGGAACGTTTCCCACATAAGTACTCGTATAGCTAAGTACGACAAACACAGTCAGTAGTTGCTACTTGAAACTACTAAGAACACTAAATGCAACACTAAGCAAAGCTCGCACGGTAAGCTCTCAGTACTCTGAACTAAAACTGAAAACTGATGTTCACGCTTACAATTACATAAACACACTTAAATTGCACAAGGATCAGAAAGTTACAGTTACAAAGCGACAGAACCCAATGACGAAATGGTCACCAAGCTTGTCGATTTTGGGAGATTTCTCACGAACGTTGGTGATAAACCTTATTATCAGCTTGGAGTTACCATCTATTTTGGCGAGCCATTTATCTCAATGTTAAATGGACTTACCTCTATAACCCTATTTTTCCAGTGATGCTGAATCCTTTCATGTTATATTATACAAGAGAAACTACAACTCACACATAATCTGACCAAAATTATTTTTATGTAAATAAAAGTCGTAACGATATTCCGAGTAAAGAAAATTATGACGAATGCGCTATCAAGAGTTAAGCTAGATGATGAAGGGAAAGGATTAAAATGAGCTATGTTGACTTCAGAAATGTTTGATTCAAGAGAAACAATTATTTCAGAACTGCAAGTAAAGCCAGAATTTTGAAAAAGTTTATACTTATGAGAACGGTCCTTAATCGCTTTAAGCTTCATGAGATAATTGTAATTAGAAAGAAGGCCGCTAGCTAGGTAATCATTGGCAATCTTCAGTTCTATTCGAAGGGGATAAATAAAAGCAATGAATTACGACCGGTTATCCCAGCAAATTTAAGTATTTTACATAAACAGCATGATGTGTCATTGTTAGACTATCTCGGAATCAGAAAAAACATGCATAGAGTAAAGGAAGCTGTTTATTTTTCACTCGCTTGTCTGTCTAGTAGGTTCTAAAGGACACTATTTAAGCTTCTACACAGTTAGATCCTTACAATTTTAACACAGTAATTTGACTGTGTGCGATGAGATGATCAAATAATGGCGGGTTTGGCCATAATTCTTGTTGAAAGACTATCAGCATGTGCCTGACAATTGGCTTTTAGGGAGGGATTTCACTGATCGTTTTTCTCAAGATTTTTTTTCCTTGACTTTAACATAATAAATTTTATTACTAAAATTAAAGTTTATAGAAAATCTAGGAAAGTTAAAACAGTTTTGAAAGATCAGTTAATTTTAATTCATCTTCTTTAAATTTAAATATTTATACTTCATATAAGCAGACACCGTAGTTATATAATCGCGGACTAGTAAATTCCATGGTCTTTTTAAGGGAAAGGTATAAAAAAAATCTCTAACTTACAATCAAATCTTATGAAAAAGATATTTTTAAGATGTGCAGAAATGACTGTTTTATAACAATGAGTAATAAAGAAAAATATATAATGCTATAAATGAAATGATCAAATAGTAATTTCACTAGATTGAAATAAAGCTTTTTGAGTAAAAACCAAAATAAATAGTCTTAGAAATTATATTTAAAGAATTTTTGATTTATACCAATATACCTACTTAACATTCACATCATAAAGCCCTTTTTAAACAGAGCATATATTGTTTTGATAAATTGCAGTATTAAATCAGTTATTAAAAGTTATTAAAATCAAGCAAGACAGAATTTATAAAATTTCCTCAAAAGAATATAAAATAGACAATAATTTGGATACTTTGATAAATTCTATTGTAACGGGGCACACAACTGGCCGGCATCTGAAATTGCTAAACGCTAGTTGTTCGACCTGGGTCAAGTTCTGAAAACGGCTGAATGCAGTGGTCGTTTTCTTGGTTTTCCCCGCCTGCAACTCAAATACGAACCAGTTTCCTTTGAAAAGGTTCTTCACAAAGGCATCCCTTCTTATAGGGAGATAGTCCTAAAGTTGCTTTGCCTTAATCGATTAACCTGCCTGTTATAAATCCAAAGGCAAGGCTATACAAAACTGGCGCTTATTTGATAAAAAAATAGCAAAGCTAGAGGGATTAATAACAGATAAATATAAAATGAATCACATAGAAAGTAATCTCATTAGCTCTTTTGTATGCATTTCTAAAAGATTTTTTGCAAAGAAATTTAAAAGGAATTTGTATTAAACTAAATATTAATTACGTTTTTAACGATGATGGCAGTATCGCGTAATGAAGCTTTAATTAATTAATTTTACCAAAATTTCTAGCTTTTTTTAATTATTTATTTAACTTTATAATTAAGTTCTACTCAGTTTCGAAACACTGTTGATCTAATCCACGTGATAAAAATCTTAATTTATTAACTATGTCAAATTTTTTAGACTATTTTTTTAAATTAAAAAGTTTATAAAGCAGACAGAAAAGATGAAATTATATTTTTTTTTCCTTTCGTATTTTAGTACTTAATTATCAGTTTGAAATTAGCAAATCCAAGACCTGAAATGCGAGTAAAAAATATAGCTCTGAATTAAAAGTATTCTTTGTTAATATAATATGAATTTTTCGTCGCTTTGATAACTGAAAATTATCCAAAATGTCTTTCAGGCTAAAAGTGAAATGGAGTGTAATGAAATACTTCTTTTAATTCTATTCATTCATTAATTACACGTGTTATTAACACTTACGTAAATGTAGCTATTAATTGAATTCCTTTGCACACGTAATATGGTCGGAATTCGAAAAACAAAAATAGAGCAAAAAATATTTGCTCTAGCCAATTTTCTTAATTGAATTTATCTTGCGTTCGTTACATGGTTAGCTATCAAAAAGCAAAATAGAAAAAAATATAATATTTACATAAGATATTTAAATTTCTTACTTAATTGCTTCCAACGTTTATTTTAGCCTTTTTTTAAATCAGTAAATTCTCTACTTTTTGAATGCCAAACAGGTGTTTTTTATTAAAAACTCAGTTTCGTTTTGTGAAGGAATCAGTTTTTATTTTAAGAAGTAAACAATTAATTCATTATTAATAACATATTTTAGAACGATATTTACCATCGGAAACTTCATTATGCACTTACATGAAGAATTCTCGGACATAAGAACATAAAGTAAAGGAAATTATGGTGTTGTAAATGCAGAAATAATTATTAAAGTCAATTACTGAGGCCAATATTATATCACGAATATTTTACTCTTATGGAATACCAACCAATAAAGTAAAGCTACTGTAACATTCAGTATTTACTTAGCAATATTTCAGGGCACTAAGGCACTGTTGGAAACTAATATTCTCTTTAAAACCTTAAATCATCAAATTCTATTTTAATAGAAACATTGAGTAATTTTAGTTGGAATTTAATACAAATCTGATATAAGATTAAAATGATAATAAATGAACCTGATTCATTTATATTTCTTTACAAATTTCACACTGGCTCAAGAATTCCCTGAAGGATGCGTTCCAGTGCGAAGGATTTATTAAATCTCTTGAGCATCTTGTAAATGCATCTTATTCCCATATGTAAACGTCACGCGTGTAAATACGTTAGAATAAAGATTCTTGACAGAAATGAATACGTAAACGTTTCAGCGGTGTAATTATTATTCACATAACTGTTAATTAAATATTAATGTTAATTGCGTCTGTTAACTGAAAGTACATAGTTTGAAACCTTAAAAGATATTTTTTTAAGTGCCGTATAAAATAATTTCTAACAATATTCCATCACCATACAACCCACGAATATATCGTGACGAACATTTTTCTACTACTACATTATTCATCCACGCTGTAATTAGTAACGCAATTATAACATCCGTCATCTTGCATGACAGTATGATAATAGTTTAAGGATATCTTTATAAATATGTATTTAACTTTTTGCGCAATTGCATGAACTAATTAATAAAGTTTTCAGTTAATCGTTAGTTTTACGTTACTGCGTGTTCTAAACTTCTAGTTCCTATTGTCAGCTCAGTAAGTTATTCAAATTTACTTATCATAAAAGAAGACGCCGTATTGGTCAAGGTTAAAATATTAAAAAGGTATTGGTCAAGGTTAAAACATAGCATTAAAACGAGACTCAGAAACAAGCAGTTAAATAAAGGTTTATAAACAGTAGTTTAAAAATTTACAAAAATGTAAACCTTCTAAAAGTGCTTACGAAATTTAAGATTTTATTGCACAAACATGTTCAAAAACATTATTTTTTATAGATGCAAAACTTTTTTTTTAATATTTCTAAATTTTAAAGAAACTTTTTGATAAATTTATAAGATTTTTAACTCGTTTACTATTGTAAAATGTGATCAAACCTTTGGTAGACATAAGCGGCTTATCGCTATATGTGTTACAACAGAGTAAGAAGAAGGGAGTGTAGAACCCTTTACTAACTTGAAATAAAGTTAACGGACGGCACCAACTCGTGCTTACAGAAGCCAACACTTTTGGCTTAAAATCAAAGATAATAGATGAACTTAATGAAGTTTAAGTATAGCCTAACGGCTTCGCAGTTCCATTAGCGCGTAAGCTGGTTCTAAGCAAAGTAGGTATAAACAAGCCTAAATGCAAGAGTAACACAACGCCACAGAATTCTAATCGCCACAAGATCAAAATTAGCAACGTGGCCTTCAAGTAGGCAGAACAGGCTTTGATCTCCCCCTCCAAAACCTTCAAGTACTTTCTTCTTTCTACCTATCGAGTGCGCTGGAAATTTTCATTCTGCCAGGAAAATTAAACGAGGCTTGATAAAAAAAAAGTAATTTAAATAACGGGTTAAAAAATTAAAACGGACCTTACAAGTTAATGAAATAAACTATTACGTTTTGATGCTGCCACAAATTTCCTGTATTTAATGCTAATGACATATTTCTTGCTATAACTTTGACGGATTTGGAGTGATTAAGCCTCAATCATATGAAAATCAACAGTTTCTCTAAATATTGTTATGCGTGTAAATCTAACAAATTGTTTATAAGAATAAATAAATACATTAAATTAAAAAATGACAGGATTAAAAATGTGATTCTTTACAAATATGAATATTTGGATTTGATAAATACAACAGCATTACTCTTTATTGAAAGAGTTCAAAAAGTAAATTGCGTACGCTTCGAAATATTAAAGTAAAAACTATGAAATATGCATGTTCATCTAAAAAGGATACATTATATATTCAAGAGACACAGAAGAGTTTGTTTTCTGATGGCTTAACATGCTGGCGGTATAGCTATGTGCGATGGAATATATGCTTCATGTGTGAAGTAAATATGAGTAAACCTTCGAAAAATTTCTATCAAATCACCCCTTTTCTTAAGCAGATAGATCTGGCATGATTTTTAATATATATTTAACGCTACCCATAACAAATTGTCTTCAAATGATGACATGATAGTGTTTGAAATACATTTATTTTCTGTTACCCATCTATGAATGACGTAGTTTCAATAAATTTAGCAAAAAGAACAATATTAAGATATAAAGTTTAGCTTGCTTTGGTAGTATAAATTAAGTGCAATCTCCAGTACAACTGTAGTCAATATATAGTGAACAATAATATAACTATATTCAACTGAAATAGTGTTTTGCTAGGAATCACTAACAATATGTTCCCGCACAGTAGTTTTTCAAACCGCCACGGACGCAAGATGGTTTTCTATGACTTCAGATAAGCCCTATAATGAAATGAATGAAAAGGTCAATCATAAAGGAAGGAATTTTCGTCTCTCAATGCGTTCTCTAATGCTGTAACTGGTAGTCTGGTCAGTTGGGAATCGGGAGATCAAGCGTCGAATCCTGGAGAGAACATATCTGTTTTTTCGAGTTTGTTGCTCCGAAGGAAAAGTATCCGTAGAAGTAGCGCTCGAATAAGCATGTGGTAATTGCCTGGATTTGTGGACTAGATCTCTTCATTTCCCAGTCATTTTAAGTGGAGAGAATGTAAGGAATTTTCGCTTCCGTCTACTGCGTGTTCTAAGGTGTAGCTGCTATCTCGTCCGCCTGGCAATTGGAGGAATCGGAGTTCGAATGTCAGGGAAGACATAGCTTGCTTTATCTCAGTTTTCGCTTTATAATTTCTAAATAGCTCTATAAGAGGATTTTAGTCATGGAGATCTTTATGATTATTTATATTAAGAAATAAGAGCCAAATCAATAATATTTAATTAAACACTGAGACTAAGACAATAACATTAATTGTTGTTACACTCTCGAAACGTTATATCCATATGAATGTCACAAAATTTACTGTTTGCTTTTCTACGATGTTAGGAATAAGTTGCTACATAACGGGTGGGCATAATTTGACAATGGTAATTGAAAAACAGAACCGTACAATCAGGATTCCAAGATAAAATTCACTAAATATAAGAAGATATAACTTACTTCTTTGAAACAATATCTGTGATTACATACATTTTTCTATTACGTGCTGTAATGTTTTTATTAGCCCATAGGGCGTTAACCCAAAATACCTATTAATTTCGTTTTGCCATTTTGCGTTGGCTCATCATAAATGTCGGTTCACTTTTCAAACTGTTACCATCAAATATTACAGGCCTGTGTTATATTTAAAGAAATTAAATATTGAAGAATCTGCATATATATATATATATATATATATATACATATATGTTTCTCAAATTGTGATAAAACAACGGTACCTAGAGCCATCAAATTTTGAATAACGAAACTCTCCACCGAATATCGGCATCTGGAAGACCTAATTTGGAATTTAGAATTTGTTTTATTATCGGTTTCATATTTTGTAACACTTTAAAGAATTTTTGATTAAGAAACTTAAAGGAATTGGTCACTACTGCGGGAGTGACTGTCAGGTTACCCTGTGTTGAGTGGCTCAGGTAGCGTATCTGACTCCTTATAATGATCGGGTGAGTTTGTGAGGTTGCGTAATTCTTACTGCATTTTTAACTCAAAACATATTTATTACAATTACGAGATTACAAATATTATACATAATTCATAGATAGCATAGATATCTGTGATAAGTACTGAAATCAATTACAGACCTGGTAGTGTGAGGAGTCTGCTAACGAAGGTCTTTCTAGTCGAGAGTTCAGGAGCCTTTTTCTGATGTTACTCCAATGGCGAAAATCATCGGACTTAATTAGTCACGCTTCCTTACATTTTACAGTAGCAATTTGCAAACTCTGATTCGCTATATCTGAAAAATTAGATCATTGGTTCGTAACCCCTCTCGAAATCGAGAAGCTTTGACGACAGACATGATGCAGAAGGTTAAAATCTTCTGACACTAGTCTTGAAGTTATGTCTCTGAGATGTTAAATATGTTGTGTGACACATCGTAAGGCTTGGGAGCAGTGATTTGCGGGGACCGCACACACGATTTATTTATCTCTGTGTGGTCCGCCGCAAATTTAACGATTTCAAATCGAGCAATACCAATACTGTACGGGAAAAAAAAAATATCTCCAGGGCGCGAGATTGTGCACCGGAAAGTCTAAAGATAGGCTTATTTTAAAATTGTTTTCCGATATTGTTGTTGAACTGAATTTTATGGTTCAACTGCGAAGACTATGATGCTTAATAAAACACAAGAAACGTTAAAAAAGTCCCTTTGGGCGTAATGTAAAATCTGAAAGCTTTCCGATTTTTTTTATTTTTTATTTTTTTATTAGGTTTATATGTTTTTGTTTCATTTTGAACAATTACTGGAGGGGGAAAAGTAAAACTTTAATTTCTAGTGCTGCATAAAAATTTCATTATTAAAAAAACTGGGAATTTTATTATTTCTGCAAGAGCGAACAGAAAATAGATATCTATGCTTTTCTGATTTAAAAGGTGTCTTTTATAAAAATTTGCTTTAGAAATTTACACATTTAAATTTCCTTACCAATATTTACATGCACTTCCCTAAAATTTTAATTACTTATATTTTGGGTAATTTTAAGTTTAATGAATTTTAATGTTCATATTTTTTTTATTCCAGAATGGTGTTCAGCTTTCCAAAATATTTTCAAATTCTGGGGTTTTTTGCTTCACATTCTGTAACATTACGTTAGTTATTTATCAGTTTTGGAAGTGCTTTATTGGCATGAGACATGAGATCTTCATTTTATCTTTCGAACTATTAATAATATATAACTAATAAAGTTAAAAATAAATTTCAGTTACAAAATACCTAATTAATAAATTTATGAACATATTCAGCAGATTATTGCGATTATAAAAACGCTACGTATTGTCAATACTAATAAAAAGATATATTATCAAAAAAGAAAACTATTTATTTGTTACTATAATTTTTAACACCAATAAATATTTTACTTTTTACAATAAGTCAGATTCGGGGAAAGAAGAATTTGACAGTTTGTTTCCTTCCACATCCTGCATAAAATTTTAATGTCATACATTTTTATTTAAACACACCTCTACTCTGAACTACACTCGTTTACGTCCAATCATTCCGGAAGTGTTGTGTTGCGAAATTCTGTTGAAGCATCCAGTATATTTATTTAACTGCTTCATGACACAGAAAGACGCAATGTTCATGACAAGCAATGGATCACAGCCGCAAGAAGTGAAAGTCTACTTATCGTAAAACAGCCTTTTTAACAATTTTGACTGAAACATTTGTCAACTAGATTTAAACAAGAATTTTCCCACACCTCTCTTAATTGTCAAAGACTTTACGAAAACGGAATCGTAGTTTACGATAACCATGAAAACAAATTATTTGGCATAGCACAAAAATTCCAAAAATGCATTTTTCTTCACACAAGTTGCGTGATGTTTCGTGACGACTTACTATTTGTCCCTGGAAAGCGACAAAAAGAGCTTTTTACTCGTATTAAACTTTTTTTTGCTTTACTTTGGTCGTGTTCCTGCATCATTTATAAGAAATGTCTCAACTCAGAAAAGATCATCGACTGGTAGAATTTTTTTCTTTTATATTACTTTTTTACCTCAATCCTCCCCCACCACGAATTTCCTCCTCAGCACCTGGAGAAATTCCAGGATAGTCTGCACGCCCAGTCTACATATTTTATAGCAGTCATTTATTATGCTACGTCTGAAAAGTAAAGGTATAAAAAGATTCCTTTCAGATTTCTTAAACGTAACTAACATTATTTTGTAAGATGTCAGTGACTTTGATTACAAACACCAGCCCTGCTAAAAATGCCCCGTAGAAACCCATAAAATGTTTTACAGGGTATTGGCCTAGGCCAAATCCCCGTAAGAACCCACAGACTGAAACCCGTACAACTGTGCGGGTACCCGTAAGCCAAATCCCCGTAAATCCCGTAGAAAGAAACCCATATAGCTGTACGGGTACGGGTAACCGTAGGCCAAATCCTCGCAAAAACCCATAGGCCAAATTCCCGTACAACCCCATAGAAGAAAACTCGTACAGCTGTACGGGTACCAGTAGGCCAAATCCCCATAAAACCCATAAACAGAAACCTGTAGAACACATGGGTACTATAAACAAAAACCCTGAAAAAACCCATAGCCAGAAACCAGAATTGTATGCGTATCCATAGGCCAAATCTCCATTAGAAATGGATATTCCGTAGGTCTATTCCACATAAAACGCAGTAGACAAAAATTCAGACTTATATGGATATCCATAGGCCAAATCTCTATAAGCTTTTACAGAGATTTGTACGCAAATCACAGTACACAAAAATCTACAGACTAATATAGGTACCCATTGGGAAAATCACTGCCCAAAACAGTAGACAAAAACCCATAAACAAAATCAATAGAATTATACCATAGTGGAGTATCCATACATAGAACTATATACAGAATCCCTATAAAAAATAATACACAAAAATAGAACTGTAGATAAAATTTCCATGAAAACTAATAATTATAAGCATAAACCAGCAGTACACAATTAGCAGTGATGAAATGTACAGACCTAAGGCCCACAGAGTAATTTTAAATAAAATTCAATACGAAGAAACTTAATCAAATTTTATAAATATCTAGAAGCCTACAAGCCCCTGTCCTTCTCTATGCATGTCAGTACCTATAAACATTTTACAAAATATTTATATAAATTCTCTTTACAAAATTTTAAACTTCCTTTATCTAATTTAAAAAATAATAGAAAGATAACAATCAAAGTCATGATTCACAACCATCGAATGATATTCGACTGCTTTTTAAATATATATATATATATATATATTTGATGGTTGCGAATCATGACTTTGATTATATATATATTATTGATTTGATCATAAATAATACTGTATCTCATTGCATATACATACACATAATACTGTATCTCATTGCATATATATGAATTACACTTGTATTTGAATTGGGAAATTAAACAATAGAATTTAATCACATCAGCTTGTTTAACAATTTGACACCTAACGAGAAATGTATTGCCAATGGATGGTACTTTCTAGCATTTGCTTAAATTTTAAGTTACCTGCAATGACTAAACCAGATTTAAACAAAACTAGACAAAACCCCTAATTTTCAGGAAGAGAAACACTATTACAACTAAAAATATTAAGTAAACAAACAGGCAAAAAGAATGGGGGACTTAATTAGAAATTTAATAAAGAGTTTAAATTTAGCATAGCTGCTATCTCCTCAAAACTCGCTTACCACTGATAGCAACACCCTGCAGCTTATTATGGCACACATACACATAGATGTTTTGCATGGAATTTGAATCCTAGAATGTAATATAGTGAAGAAATAATAATATACATATACTGTGTCAAACATCTTTTTACAGTACTTTGAACGTTACCTGTATCTGTCAGAATATAAATGAAACCTCAATATAAGAATATAATAAACTTAATAATACCCAAAATGCAGTAAATTATATTGTAACAAAACAAACTTTAAAAAATTACAAGATTCAACAAGTACCGATTCTCAACCCACAGTTCAGGAATTGAGGAAATATCTCATAGCGTATAATATCTTATTCTGTATCTCACTTAAAGTGTTGTATAATCTTCCACAGACTTTATATAAATAAAATATATAACACAATAGGTATTTAAACAACATGTAGTTCTCGACGTAAAAATGCTTAATAATTAACTTTCAAACTGTATATATATATATATATATATATTAATAATTTATTATTACAAAAGGTGTTTCGTATATCATCTCCAAGGAACATAAATCTAATTAAAGTGATGCAATATTGGAATAAATTTAAGTCGGTGTTTTCGATATAAACTATTTACATTTCTATTGCAGAAAAATTACTTTAAAAACTGTATAGAAATATTATTTTGAACTGTAAAATTTCTAAATAGTAAAATTTAAAGTACTGAAAAGAAAACTATTGCTATTGACCGTAGATTATATACTATAAAAATACCACTTCGTGCTGAGCATTTCCTGTATTTAGACTGCCAAATGAAATTCATATAGTGCAGCATTTAGCAATATAAATAAATCTTCTACAGAGTCTTACACACACAGTTAAAATTACTATCATCGCAATTAAGCAGATATAGCACAGATAGTTTCATTTGTTTACAAACAGCTTTTGAGTTAATATCTATACAACTAGATAAATTTAACGCAGAAAATTGTAACGAGCATTTCCGCAGTATAACTAACGAAAGAAAATAATGCTTAAATATTACTATATTTGAAAGTAATGCTAAAACAATGCCCATACAAGACTCGTGATTTGAAAAGCTTTGGTTTTAACTGTCTTGTAACTTTGGTTTTAACTATGGAAATTCATATCCACATAAAAATTACTATACCTAAATCAACTGATTATACAGCGAAACTTTCCTAAAACAATTAACTCCACAATTCCAGATAACGCCAGTTTCTTGTAGCCTTACAAAACTAACAGTGATTTTAAGCACTGTTATTTAATTACGTTCCTGACAAACGTGTCACTCTCAGAGGTGGTCATCTAGAAAATAACCACTATATGAGGTTTCACTTAATCCAGTTTTTTTCCAATAAATAATTCATATTTTATATTCCCAAGACTAGCACATAATACATAAACTCCATTAAATATTCACAACTCTATTTCAAAAGCAATTTATGAAAAAAAAAAAAACATTTGAAATTTTCTTCATGAAATTAATAATGATGAAAATGAAAATATGCATAAAAATGTTTGATTATATGTGTTTTAACAAAATACTTAGTGTAACAATGTGGCTCTAGTCTCATACTTGTACAGAAATATAGACCAAAAAGAAAAAAAAACAATTTAAGCTACTATGATCATCTAAATTTTCACACAATTTTAGTAATGCAAAAAAGATTCCTTGGCTTGTATGTCTTGCCTACCTCATTCAATAAGTAATGCACGCATTAAATATTTCAATGCTTACTTCATTTAAAAAAAACTTACCTTTTTTGTTTGCGAAATGTAATGAGTACATTTTTTAAGACATAAAAAATATTCCTTCTGCTCAACCACATCACATTAGTCGAAAAATTGAAAAGCAAATCATGCAAGATCTCTTTTAAGTAAGGTATGTTCAAATTTATTAGTACATAATATTCGAATGATAAAGATCTATATGAACAAGCTTTAAAAAGTATTTCTAAATTATAATCAAAAACAAATTTTCAAAAATGCAGTTTTAGTAGAATGCAATGTACATCTCATATAAACACAAGTATTTCTAAATTATAATCAAAAAACAAATTTTCAAAAATACAGTTTTAGTAGAATGCAATGTGCGTCTGATGTAAACACACTGAGCCAAATTATCAAGTCTGAAATTATCACTTTTCAGTCTCTAAGCACATTGCTTTTTAGGATAAAAGTAAAGATGGAAAATCAATTTCACTCACAGAAAATTCATTTCAGAACTATTTAACTGTCAAAAAAGGTTCGTTGAATACATTAGACACGATTACACGTGCATGGCTTTGCTGTTATTTCCTTTCATGTTATTTCATATTCACAGTCAATGTTTGTATTTTATTTTTCATTATAAACATTTAAACAGTAAAACATAGTGAAAATTGTAGTATTGTAAATTATTTATTGCATTACTACAGCCTACTATCCACCAAGACAATATCACAAACACCCCATAACAACATTAACAGGAACGGCGCCTTATTGCTTCTTCTGAGAGCGGGGGAGGGGGGGATTTTTTTCATCACGTCAGTGTTAACACCGAGAAAAATAGTTTGAACGCGGTCGCCTTAAAGAGATGATGGTTGATACCGGTGTTTATTTGTAATATCAGAAATGTTAATATATGCATATATAAGTGTGTATGTGTGTGTATTCAGAGAACCAACTCGTGGTGAAATCACCTCCCTAAGATGATCGCCTCTGAACGAGACCAGTATTTCGGAAAACTTAAGTATATTTTGACATTGAAACATTCCTCCTGTAAGACGACCACCCGCAAAGAAAATTCCGGAAGTGTGACTGGTCGCTTTAGAGAGATTCATTTGAGAGAGGCAACCTCCCTAAGGCGGCCACCTCTAAAAGATAAACGTATTTCTGAGAACATAAGTATATATTGGTATTGAGCATCACCTCTCTAAGGCGACCACTTGCAAAGATGCATTTTTATGTGAGGCTGGTCGCCTTAGAGAGACCTCACTGTGTGTGGTGTATATGATTACTGCTATTGTTTCCGACAAAAGGTTTTAAGAAATCAAATAAATGAGCATATATAGTAAAAACCTTGTTTAAAACGACCATCTGCGTTTCCAGGTTACTCTGATGGTCTTTAAAGAGATCATATTTTCATTCTTAGAAATACTGATCATCTTAGAGAAGATGTGGAGCCGAGAAGGTTCACTGTATGTTTTTTAACTTTAAAGCTTTCTGTTGGTTACAAAACAGAAATAACTTTATTTTCAACAGTATCCAAATAAACGAAATAAAAGTAAATAAATGAATAATTTAAAATAATTAGTAGACAACAAGAATATCAATGAATTTTGGCTTACTGACGCCAGTATTAATTTCATTGTCTAGAAGAAGTTTATTGATCTCAGTTAGAAAATTAGAATAAACCCATATAAACCAACAGAAGATTTATTTGGCATCTATTTCTATTATATTGATACCAGTAAGAAAACCAGTAAAAATCAATATAAACCAATACAAACCAGTAGAAAGTTCTGACATTGATGTTGGTTGTATGGGTGTCAGATGATACCAGTAAGAAAAACCCACAGAGATCAATAGAAACCAGTAAAAAAGTCAGTAGAGACCAACATAATTCTATGGGTACCAGTAAAACGTTTTACTGGTTTCTATGGGGCATTTCGAAACCAGTAAGAAAAGCCCACAGAGACCAACAGAAACCCGTAAAAGTCAACAGAAGACCATAGAATTTTACGGGTACCCATAAGAAATTTTACTGGTTTCTATGGGGCATTTTTAGCGGGGAGGCTTAGCTCATGTTTTAAGAAAGTTCGCTTTACGCCGTTTCGCTCTCACGAAGTCTACAGTAGTATCGTTTCATTAACGGGAGTAAGATTTTGGAAAATTGAAGTGTATTACAGCATATCACATTTGTTTTCTATAACGACTGTTGGAAAGCGCTTTCAGATATAGCGCAGTTTTGAGAAGTTTTTAACTGCCTATCTTAACGAATATAATCGCAAACACTGTGGGCTAGGCCTTAATTTAGCCTTGTGGAACCTTTTGTTTTTTCCAAAACTTATTGAAGACAGGTTGTTTATTGTGTCGTAGCGAGCTATATCTCAGTTATGGGAATTTTTGTCACCATATTTTTTCTTACAGAAACAGTGTAAAGCTTATTCAATAATAACGATTCTTAGGTAGCTATATGACGCATTTACCGGTTAAACTGCTTTACCCAATTACTCAAATTTAAATAACACGCTCAAATTTCCTGATTCATAATTTAATTAATTCTGATAATTAATTCTGATTCATAATTTAATAAATTCGAATAAACTGAGTTCCACTGAAAATATGAAACAAGTAGGACACTGCACCCAAAGCGAATGGGAGAAAATGTGAAAGACGTTAGATGGAACTGCTCGAATTTGAAGACTACTGAATGCAGGAGAAAGACACTACGTATCATACCTCAAATGTGTCCATACGCATAGTTAACGATATGTTCCCCGACCACTTGATTTCTCATAAAGATAACATCCCATGCCACCGAAGTATTCGGATTTTTCTCTATTCAACTATAAGTATATTTTCAAAACTGTATGCACAAAAATAAACCGACAGCAATAACACAACTCAAACAAAATATTCGTAATCAAGATTGCTTGAAATTAGCGCACTTTACATCTCAGAGCAATCTTTCTTTCTTTCTTTCTATTTACATGCTCAATTATGAGAATGGTAAAGACATGAAGGTAGATGGCGATATTAGTTTTAAGAAATAAATGACTGAATATGCTTATTTTGCTGAATAAAAGCTTGATGATTTAACCTTTCCAGTCTTCTGTATCATCCACAGAAAATTACAAACATGGATCTTCGAAATTCAGGCACCTAAATGTAAAATCTGTAGGCAAAGATATCCGATGGTTTCGACAACAAAAAATATCATTCACTTTATAATTCGGTTTACAATTTCTGAAGACGAAATTCTCGCCTCATCCATTCTTCTGCATGTGCTTAATTTTTATGTACATTACTTTTAAGTACAATTCATCGTTTGTTAATAGTGTATTAAATAATATCATTACTTATAGGGTTGTACTTCATCAGGAGCTATTAACTCCTTGCATTGGTCGCAAATTTCTGACCGTTATATCAAATTCAAATATCGGCAACAATGATGCAAAGCCGAATGATTGCAAACTTATGAGAGCCGAATAATTACAAAGCTTATGTATTAAAAAAGTATAATTTTTAGTACTATAATTTGGTAAGACCTTGAACCAAATTTTCAACAGTGTACGTGATAACTCATTCTGCGGCCAAAATCTACATGAGACAGAGCTTCAGGTGAAATATTTCTCTGGCCACCCGCGTGCGTAGCAAGAATACAGCAATCAACAAAACTCAACTAAGTAAAATTCTTCCCGTTTAAACTAGTGTTGAGAGAAACTCGTTTCTCGGAAAAGGTTCTTGTAGAGTCGCGAGTCTCTAGAAGGAATAACCTGATAAGACGCTATCGATTCCAAAGTGCATCCTGTTTCTAGCGATGTTTATATGAGAGGGAAGAATGTCCGTCTTATAATCGAAGATGTAAGATATTATTCGAATTTTAACAAACATACATTAATCATTCAAAATACTTCAAAAATCAAATTGAAAAACCACACTGTATAATCAACATATGTCCTTCCCTTCTGGATAGAGACATCATTTAAGAGAGAAGATTTCGTTTCACTGCCTCTGGGCACCATATACTATATATACTGATATTAGAAATGTCTTGAGAAATCTTTTCTAATTGAAGACTGTGAAGTCATATTACATCACTTTACATTATAATATATAGAATACATTTTGCATTGAGGCCTGACAAGTGTTATAGTTTTAAGACATAAATCCATTAATTTATCATTAATGCGATCTGCAAACTGCTAGTTCTATGCTGCCTGCAAATTTCCAGTTCTCAGAGTATTATCGATCGATGCTCTGTACAGAAATAGAGACTATGAAAACTAATTTAATTTTCAAACAGTTTAAAATGTACCACTGAAAAAATAATAATGCATTTCTGAATAATGTATGCTTTTATTTTTGATAAAATAAATCATTGATCTAATCTATAACACATCCAACCATTTTATTAAGTTTTAAATATACATATTAAGCATGTAGCAAAAATTTTTTTCTTCCAACTTAAATTTTATTTAGTATATTAATTACAGTTATATAAAGTTATAATAACAGTATATACAGTATAATTATGACAGTATATATTCAGCAAATCTCAATCGGTGGTACGCGTACCACTGGTAATACGCAAGAGAAAAACAGATTATACGCAAAGAAACAAAACATTTTTAACTATTAAATTCAAAACTTAAATACCCCGACATCCTGTTTAACTTTTTTTTCTCTAACACTCGTAAGTTTATGCATCTGAGCTTTGTTCAAGGTCAATAGCAGCTCAGACACTTTAGCAAAGTAATCCGTTTTTATTTTTGCAAATATAGCCACAGACAACAAAATTTTAAAAACATCATAAATGATGTTTTTAAAAGGAGCAATAGAAATGGATGTCGTATTTAATGGGAAATAAAAATAATTTACTTAAAAAAGATAATAGTATCTCATTAATTCTTTCAGAGCTGATCGATTTATTAACATTCCACACTTTATGTCGCCACCATTTCCGGGCTCATATTGCTCTATTTTCAATTAGAATCACGTTTCTACTTTGATTTGCTGTCCCTAACAGCAGGTCCTGTCTCCCTGTTGCTTTGTATTCCTTATTTTTCTACGCGATTTAAGAATGGCTTGTTTTTGAAGAATTGGTAATATATTGTGCGTTTAAATATTCGTGATAAAATAATAAAGCAAACATAAATTTTCAAAATGGAAAAAAGAATAGGATTGACTAAGCGGAAAAGTGATGATCCACATGTGATGGATCCAGGATAGTCTACTAGCACTAAGAATATTGAAAAGAAAAGAAAAAAAAATATAGAAAATATAATGAAAGTTATTTTTCAGTTTGGTTTACTTGGAATGAAGATGTAATGGACTTTCAACCTCAATGTGTTGTTTGCGGTGGACTACTATCCAATCAAAGTATGAAAACATCGCTTCTTTTAAAGACATCTTGAATCTAAGCATACCAACTTAAAGGATAAATCTGAAGAATATTGTAAGAGGAAATTGTCGGAGTTCAAAAATAGCAAACAAGTAATAAAAGGTTTTGTCACTTCAAGTAAAAAAGCTTTGGAAGCTATTTGCTAGTAAGCCAGGACTGGGCAGGCCCGCACTATTGAGGAAAATCTTATATTACCAGCAGCTAAAGATATCGCTTTAGCCTTATTCGACGAATTCATGAAATGGCAAATTTCATAAAAGAGACACTTATTCAAAAAATAAAACACAGAATACTCGCTTTGTTTTATTCGCTTTGCAATTGGATGAAAGTACTGATATAACGAACTTTGTTCAATTATTGGTTGACATACGTTTCGAAGAAGATAAACAAACGAATTGCGTTAAGAGTATTTATTTAATAATGTTAAGAGTATTTATTTTGTGAATTTCTGTATGATAGAGCAGCTACAAAAGAAATTCTCAATGTATTTGACAATTTTATGTCTGAGAATGACATTCCTTGGAATACGTGCATTGTCATATGCAGTGACAATATTTTATGCCAAGAGATAGGCAGTGAACATGAAACGCTTTTCTAACATTCAGAGGTAAGGTAGAAGCAAAATTTTAAATCGTTCTTTTTGAACTTACAGCAGAAATTTCAAATTTTCCTCTGTGATTCAAAATTTGAATTGAAAAATGTTTATTTAGTGAATTATGGTTGGAGCGTTTAGCATATTTAGCTGATATTTTTGGAAAATTAAATGAATTAAATTTAGGATTGCAATGGAAAAGTGTTAATTTGTTTTCCATTACAGATAAAATAAATGCACTGGTAACATAAACTCGAGCTAAAAGAATTGGATAATAATATTTGAATCTTTTTACCACTTTTAAAAAGTTATGCAACCGAAAATAATTTGAAAATAAAAGAAGAATTAGCATCCGACGCTAAACAATCATTGGTTTTCATGGATAAATAATTTCAAGATGCATTTTCCCGAGGATTATGAAAAGGAAATTGGATTAGAAATCCAATTTTGTTCAAATGTACCTGAAATTTTATCTCGTGAAAAAAAAAAAAGAACAGTTGATGGAAACATCCTGACATTGAACTCTAACCAAAGATATAAAATATAACACACTTGTTAACTTTCGACTGAACCGAAAAAACGAATTTAAAGGCATTTAAAATAAACCTATTTAATCTTTATTGCCTTTTTGCACAACTATTTGTGTAAACAAGGACTATCTTTTATGTTATATTTGAAAAATAAATACAGAATAAAATTAAAAGTGGATCCTAATTTACGGTTAAAACCAAGTGAAATAAGACCAGACATAAAGAAACTGATGTCTCTTAAACAGGCCCAAATTTTACACTAAATTTTAGAATTAAAGTATTATAGCTTAATCTAATTTTTATGTGAGCATATTCAATACAAATAGACAATAGTTTGTTAAAATGGCAAAATATATATATATTTTAATATTTTTGTTGAGAAACTCAAAAATAGTCATTGCAAAATGTAATGGTAGTACAAAGGTTTTTCAGCTTTTGTTTAAATGGTACGCGTTAGTCAAAATATTGAGAACCACTGGTGTATACACTATTATTACGGTATATACTGTTATAACAAGTAAGTAGTAATATAACAGTATATACAGTATTATTAGTAGTAATTATAAGAGTATATACAGTGTAATTACAGTTATATACAGTTACAATAATTTTGTAAAGATTTAATGCAATAAATAAACGTCTTAAAAATTACCAAGATTGCTGCATACGGTTAAAACAAGTCTTTTTTACTTCCTAATACTGATTTTTTAAAAAGCTTTCAAAAATATTTAATTTTCATCTTCCATGTATTTACTTTGTAATATAACATTTTTAGAGATTCGCAAACAGATGTATTATATCTATACATATAAAGGAGGCACCTCATTAATTTCAATGAAAAAGATTTCTTTCTAGAAACATTTTAAAATTTGTTTGCCGACTTACAGAACATTAAAATTAATCTCATGCTTTAGGTTTCTTATTTCATTTCCATTAAATTTCTTTCCCCTTTATATACATATTCGGAATTCTTACGCCTTTTGCGTACATCCATCAATGTATAGCAGAACTAATTCATTAAGTGGAATAGATCTATTAATAATACTGCACATTTATGATTTCATAGTTCTTGTGAGAAAAAGTACAATTCTAATAAAATAAAATCTTTATAAAGTATATTTAAAACCGCAAGAACTTTGTTTCGTCGCATTACTTTAAATTATAGAATACACTTTTCTTGAAAAAATGGAGCTTTTGTACTGCTTATCCATACATGTTGATCAACTGAATGCACATTTTTACGTTACGTAATCCTGCAAAACTGGCTTATTAAATTACTTTAAAAATAGTTAAGTTCAAGATGCCTTAACCATAATTGAAGCATCCCACGTAAATTGTTTACCCTTCGTACTTGAAAAGATTTTCTGAAAGCTCTACGGTATTAAAAATTCTCTGAAAGCAGTTAGTTAAGGAATAATTAATCATTTTTGTCTCATAAAAGGCCAATTATTATCGTTCCAACTGCAGTGTAACTAATCAAGCATGAAACAACATCCTGAAGGGAAAAGTAACCTATATATTTTCGATGAGGTCTATATAATAACTTAATTCTTATAAAAGAAGATACAATTAACAATGATTTTGATTCTTCTGCCTTAAAATAAAGTTACGGTTGCAATTACTCATTGCTTGTGGCTTAATTTAATCTAAAAATGTTTAACGCCCTTAACTAATATGAAAATTTTAAGAATTTAAAGATCATTCATCTCCGTTTTAAGCAAGTGTAACGCCATAACCATTAATTTAAGTTTATAATTAATTAAACTATTCTCAGCCTTAATAAAAAAATCTACCCTAATTACATCATAATTTTGCATACGTAACTAAGCATATGTTATAAAAATTGTATGTGTTAGAAATGTTTTCAAACGCTTTTAGATGCACGATTTTAAAAGGCATATTTCAAGTAAAGGAACAGTGTGCTTCAAGTAATGCAATACAATATGAAACTGTAGTGTTAATACAAAAAAAAAATCGATGATGGTTTTAAATTGAATTTCTGTTCCTTGGAGATGGTATATGGAAAGTTTTCTTACTATAATTTATTGGGAATTAAATATACTATGTATACATTGCTCCATTCACTTGCAATTTTAAATAAGAATGGAATTTGGAAAACAAGAATTTATTTCAACGGAAATATGCGATTCTCTTACCATACATCCAAGTAATCGTCTAATTGTGATTCATATACAGTAACACAGCATGCAGCAACTGTATTCATTTTCCAAAATAATTCATTACCTGTCTTTTAGGCCAATTTACTAGTGATCCTTTCTGTCTTTACTTATATGTTATCGGTCTTAAGCTTCAAAACAAAAACATTGCTTTAGCAAAATCAATTCAGTTCAAAAATCGATATAGTCTGACAGCGAAGAACTACTAAATGTCATTTTCCCGAGAATCACTGTATTCGTATATAAATACAGATTGTTAAATGAAAAACAAGGACATTGGAGCTGGAACTGGTGCACACAACAAATATTTTTTCCTCTCTTACTCCTTTTTCTTCCAGTCTGAGTTAAAACCACTATTAGTTATGATGGTAAATAGAAGCAATTGATAATTTCCTGAGACAGCTTTCGTGCAATAGCAATTTTTTTCTAAAGCTTTCTTGGATTTAATGTTCGCCCCCTTGCGACTCGAAACGTATTTACGAATACCGATATCTGCTGAATACTCTTACCGACTCATGAGCACTTACAGTGGGTGCCAGCTGATTGCAAGGTACAGGTAAATGAGAGTGCATATATCTTGTCAAAGAAAAGAACGACGATCCTCGAAAAATTCCAGAGATTTTATAAATTTTCTTTCAGTTAAAAGATTGATAAATAGGTAATTTACCAAAATTCATAATGGAAGTATGTGCACAAAAAGCTAGAAGAAAAGCTTGACAGTATCTCCTTGACAAGGCATACAATATCTCAGGTTCCTCTCGTTCTACAGCTGTGGTATCATTATGACGTTTTACTGGACATGGTTGTCTCAATGTTCATCTCTTTTACATTAGCTCATCTTTTACGTTAGACCTAGTTCTCTAATGTGTTGTCTTTGAGGCTCTGGAAAACCCATGGCAAAGTGCATTTAAATAGGTGCTTTGCGCTTAAAAGTTTTATTTTTTAACCCTTTTAATTTAAATACCAAAAGCCAGAAAATGTAATTTGTAAATGAATTTGTAAATAATAAATGACTAACATATAAAATGACTCGTTCTGAAATTTCTTGTAACTGTTAAAAGGAATATTAACGCACCGAACCTTTTATTTTTCCCTCTTCAGATTGAAACTCTCAAACTGTGTTAGAAAAATGCATTCGTGTTCAGCATTCGTCCATACATTCATGTTATGTACGAATGTTCGATACTATCATTCAGAGAATTTTCTTAGAAAATGTTAACACATATTTGAATCTATCCTATGAGTTCCCCTAATTCATCTATCTGAATGGGAAAATATTTGATTCGCAAAATTTCAACTGAATTGAAATAACGAAACTTTAATCGAAATTTAGATTCAGGAGAATAATGACATTTATGCAAGGTTGTTTTGGCTAGAATGCTGAAATCTATGGCTATGGTATACTACTTACTGCTACCCAAACTTTCACAGCAGCAAAAAATTTCTTAAATAGGGAAACGAAAGAAGTGAGAAGAATTTCAGTTTATAAGACGCAAGGTAAAATAAGTATTTGAAATGGCGGAATTCCATAACCAAGAAATGTTTAAATATTTCATTTCATAATTAAGTGCTCTTTTGCTGTTTAGACGAAGCGATGTATAAGTGCGAAAGAGCTGTATGATTTTTAACGAGATAAATTAATTTAAGATTACTTTATGATTTTTATATTGTTACGGATTTCATATTTATTTTGTTATTTATTTAGAATTGTAATTAAAATTGCTTTACATTTCCCGTGCAACGCAGACGATTTAGTTCCCGTGCAACGGAAAAAAATAAAAATAAAAGAACGCGTGCATTTAATATTTAATAAATAAATATCTCGTAATTACTGTTGCCATCCAGAAAAATCAAGATTTTTCTAGTGATAATTAAGAAGCTTATAAAAGCCGAATTGAAACATCTCATCTTAGTTGTAGTTGTAGCTGTTTAAAGCGAACTGCTTGTTTAGAGAAATGCATTCATGTTCAGCATTCGTCCATACATTCATGCTATGTACGAATGTTCGATACTATCATTCAGAGAATTTTCTTAGAAAATATTAAGACATATTTGAATCTATCCTATGGGTTCCCCTAATTCATCTATCTGAATGGGAAAATATTTGATTCGCAAAATTTCAACTGAATTGAAATAACGAAACTTTAATCGAAATTTAGATTCAGGAGAATAATGACATTTATGCAAGGTTGTTTTGGCTAGAATGCTGAAATCTATGGCTATGGTATACTACTTACTGCTACCCAAACTTTCACAGCAGCAAAAAATTTCTTAAATAGGGAAACGAAAGAAGTGAGAAGAATTTCAGTTTATAAGACGCAAGGTAAAATAAGTATTTGAAATGGCGGAATTCCATAACCAAGAAATGTTTAAATATTTCATTTCATAATTAAGTGCTCTTTTGCTGTTTAGACGAAGCGATGTATAAGTGCGAAAGAGCTGTATGATTTTTAACGAGATAAATTAATTTAAGATTACTTTATGATTTTTATATTGTTACGGATTTCATATTTATTTTGTTATTTATTTAGAATTGTAATTAAAATTGCTTTACATTTCCCGTGCAACGCAGACGATTTTTGAAGAGAAAACTACGTCGGAAAAAAATAAAAATAAAAGAACGCGTGCATTTAATGTTTAATAAATAAATATTTCGTAATTACTGTTGCCATCCAGAAAAATCTAGAAAAATCGAAATTGTTCTACTGATAATTAAAAAGCTTATAAAAGCCGAATTGAAACACCTCATCTCAGTTGTTGTTCGAGTTGCTGTAGTAGTTGTAGCTGTTTAAACTGCTGTTTGTTTACTTTATGCTGTAGCGATTTCGCTGTGAGATAGAATTAGTTTATCCGTTTTGAATTGAGTTTTGGTAAACGTTTGAGATATTGTGACATTGTGCGAATATCTCTGAAGAAATATTTCAGCATTTTGATTTATTTCTTGTGGAAAGAATAAATTTTTGTTAACTTTTTACGACTTGTGCATTCAATCCATAACGAACCCATGTGCACGCAACAATATTAAGCAATGTTTAGTTTAGAATTGTTACGTATTATTATGTATGCTTAAACTTGTTTTGTATGACTGTACATGTATGTAACTTTTAAAAGAAGTGGCATCATCCAGTTTACAAATGATTTACCATAATATGCTTAAAAGTGTTACATTTTAAGGTACGATAAAGTATAATCATTAAAACAAAATTCTGAAAGTTTTCATGTTTTATATTACGCCCAAAGAGGCGTCTTTCTATTATGGATTGCAAATTAAGGATTATGAATTGATATTACCAATATTCCAATCGGAAAATCAAAGATTTCCGTAGGACATTTGAAAAGATGAATTGCTATGCTGCGAAAGAGGACGAGGAACTGGCTGGGAGAAGATTTTTCTCTTCGCTAAACAGAAGTGGCGAAGAGCTCTGGATACTTCATTAAACGACACAGAAAAAACACTCTTTAGGCATTTAATATCGTTTAATAGAGATCACAACACTCCAATAACCGAAAAAGAAAACAGCTCTGAATATTTGAATATATGACAGACGAAAACACTGTTCGGACATTTAATATCGTTTAACAGATATCACAACTCAGTGGGAAAAGGAACATTATCACGGACTATATTAAAGATGATTTGATTTTTTAAGATGAGAGAGAAAGCGAGAAATAGAGAACGAGACGCATATCCTCTTCAATTTGTGGTTCCGTATACTTGAACATCTCATAGAGAAAGCTTTTGAAAAGAGATTCGCCGTTTTATAGAGGAGAATGCAAAAATCCCATTTCGAGATTAACATCTCTTTTCGGCTACCGCACGTTTGGGCTAAAAAAAAGTGCTACCCCCCCTGTTTTGTTGCACGTACGTCGGCAACGTCTTAGAGTCGTAGGTCGGACGATAAAGTCTCAGCCTTACTGTACACAGCGTCTTAATACAATATATAAATAACAATAAAATCTGAAAGCCTTCAGATTTTAATTACGGCCAAAGGGGGATTTTTTTCATTTACACATACACTTTTCGAGAACATTTGTGATAGCTCACCTTTGGGCTAAAAATATTTAAAAACAGCATACCTTTAGTATTTCCGATAGACAGTCTCCCGCGCTGGAGATAAAAATGTTTTATTCCGTACAAAATGGCCATTGCTCGCTTTGAAATCGTTGAGTTTGTTAATCAAAAATTCGTTAAAATTTTACAAAATATGATATAGACAATAAACCAAATTAGGACTTTCCCATATTCGGTTGGAGTACTACGTTAGTCAAAATTTGATGGCTCTACGTACCGACGTTTTTGACAGTGCGAGAAACATACATACTTTCACGCAGATTGTTCATTATTTAGTTTCTTTAATATAATACGGGGCGATAATATTTTGGTGGCAACAATTTTAAAAGTGAAACGTACATTTATAGTAAACAGACACAAAATGCCGTTTCGAGACGAATAGCCCTTCTGGGCTAATTTATGAAATTCTTTTGCCTGCATTCATGATCTTCGTTATATTTAAAAAACAAATAAAGGGAACATGTATTTTTTTATTCAATATGAATACGCAAAAGAATAGCGTTATCGTACTAAATGCAACCATCAGTATTAATGTTATATGACATACTTATTTAAATGAACAGTAGCTTAGTAATTTGAGACAACGGTTCCTTAATAAAGAATTTTAAAAAATCTCCCTTCTCTTACTCTAATGACTAATAATTTTCAGAATCCGTGCCTGGAAACTGAGATTAACTGGCATTATAATTTCCATTGAAGAAATAATCTTTCCGTTCGTAAGAGACCAAAAACAGAAAACAATGCTTACCTTTGTTTCCTTAATGATTATAATTCCCATCTATTAAATACTATGCGATTGCTGGACGAGGAAGTAAAACTAGTTTTATGATGCTTTGCAGCTATATTATGATACCACTGAAGGAAAACTGCTTATACTAAACTAAATTAAATTAAAATTAAGCATTATTTTTTTAGCACAGCACCACAAAAAAGGCTTTTTGTTCGCCCACAAATGATTGCCTGCGTTCTGAAAGAATTTCGTAACACGCTACTGAAAATAATTTTTAAAAACAGTGCTTTAAAATATAAATTAAATTCGTGTGGCATCTGCGGAAATCTGAAGAAAATTAATTAATTTATAGTACTTTGGATTTTAGAATTATTCAATTTTGCATATCACTGACAATGAGTTATACACTTGATTCTAGATTCCAGCATCTTTTACAATTATCTACGAAGAAATACATGTATGTAACTTATGTATGAAGCGCATTATTCGATGTATTATTACGCTTTATTTCTTTAAACAGTAGATCAAGAAAACGATTTCTTGATATTTAAAGAAATGAAAAAAAAAATGAAAAAATTCCATGGAAGAAGTTAATATTTGGGACAAATCTTGAGAAGACATAAATGAAGCCAATCCACTATCAACAGTAGATATAAGAATAAATATTAACCCTAATAAACAACAGATATAGATAAATATACTTTATATTGTTTCTTATGAACTATAAAAATGCAAATGAATCTACGTTTTAAAGATTTCTATTTTAACAGCTTTAAGTTTAAAGAATTTTCTTTCAAAATGTTGCTTGTTTCATCACTTAATATCGATCGGAATCTGATATTTCTTGCAAATCACAAAAAAATATTAAAGATAGTCTACAGAATGAAGCGCTGTATATACAGTATTTTGCATTATCAAATAGCAGTTCTGTTATATGTGTTTATATAGTCTCGTACATTCAGCAACACTCAACAGTGAGTTGAAGTATAAATACTGAGGTGATCTGGAGGCTGAAATATATATTCATACTAAATAATCTCACACAATCTCAGATTTCCGTGACTACTAATGTCTCTTTATTATAGTAAGCGAAAAAATAAAAATAAAATAAAAACAAAATGACGACAAAAATGAAGAACATAACGTGTTAGTATTCTGCTTGCATCTTCAAACTAACTAGTCTCAATTATGCATCAAAAAAAGTCTGTTCTACGTGGTGAAAAACACAAAGGTTTAAGCTTTGCTATAGTTGATGTGATTATGATTTTACACGCAACAAAAGCAGAAACACGGAATTACTTTTTTTAACTTTTTTAACCTAAAACAAATTAAGGTGTCTTTCAGAACATTTTGTTTTCAAAAATAAGACTCCATATTAAATACATGAACACGATAAACTGAGGTTTTATGAATACATATAAAAAACTCTTAGGATTAGGTATTCTGAAATGTCACTCATACCTCATAGCACAGTAGAGGAAATTATTATGTTAACACGTTAAAGACTTATATTACGCAAATAAATTTCACAGAGAATTAATAATGTACTTTCACAATAGAAGAACATGAACGGCTAAAAGAAAAAATATCATTGTTACCTTATATTTAAGTACGACTACGTAGCTAAATGAGAAAGAAATGTAAAACAATGTTATTAAAAATATATTCAATTGGTAGCAGTCCAGAAGCTCAAAACTATTATCTCAGTGCAGCCTAAATGACAGAAAAATGGCACAGCAAGACTTTTTTTTTTTTAATTCTTCGTTGTATCTGCAATCTGTGATCTTATATCTGTGATGCCTATAGATGTAGCAAATACGATTGAATATTTATGTTTAAGCAGAATGTTGACAATTTACTATAAATAATTTTCCGTTGCAAATAAATTTAATTAAATCAATTTAAATTAATAAGCAGCCCAGACGGTATAGTGGTTAGGTGAGTCTGACTGCGATACAGAAGGATCCGGATTCGAATTCCGGAGAAAGCATGGATGTAAAATTGTCTGTCCCTTCCTAGGAGGTAGCGGTGGCCATCTATTAGGTGCTCCTACAATAAAATGACCACAACTTCTGGCCTTAGTAGTGACCAATGCCGTTATAGGCAAGTAGAAAAAAAATTATAATTTCCGCTCCTGTAGGCTTATTTAAGGAGTTGAAATATCTGGCGTTCTCAAAAATGTAGTCTTTATTGCCCCTTCATCAGTCATCAAAACTTGCCAAATTATCCTTAAAAATTTATTATTCTTTGGTTTATTAAGTATTACAGTAAGTCAACAAATAAACGATATCAAAAAGTACCCAATTTTTTGCATCTTTAAATTATGGCAAAGTATGCAATAACAGCACAGAATGAGGGAATCAAAATTACTGTAAGACGGTGAATAACAGGAGAGCGGGCTCTTAGACTGCGTTCAAATGATGGTATAAATGTCCTAATTGGTTTAAGTACAGGTTTGTGGCTACGTAACCAGACATTGCTTTCACAGAAACTGGTTTAGGGGTTTTGGTGTAAAGTTCAAAGTTTCTAGTTTTATGCCGACTTGGTATAAGAGTCGACCAATCAGAGGGAATGCACGAAACCTATTGAGCGGGAAATCAGTAGACATATCCAAGCATGAGCATATTTAGCTTATTTAATTGGCTACGGCTTAGACGCTGTCTCGTAGGTGTAAACGGAACTCACGCATTTTATGCCTTATGACTATGCCTCTATGACATTTATACCACGTCTGAACGAAACCTTAAATATACCCAAGTATAGCTTAAAGTGTGAAATTTTAGGATGATGTACCCGAAATCTTGAATTACTAAAATCTTACGAAAAATAGAATATTCGAAAATTTGAATGTCACCTTTTTCGTCATTCCAGTTTTCGAATTATAATATTAAAAAACATCTAAATATTTTAATACAAATTTTGAGCAAAGAAATTCCAGTGAAAATGTTTATTAAAAAAGAGAACATGACTTACACAATTTCTTGGATTATCGCAATCAGTTCATCGCAACCCTTAGGGTAGCGCTCTTAATTTTATGAGCAAAATGTGGCATTTGTGGTTAATATGAGTTAATGATTGAAATAATC
>KK122232.1:129755-149121 GCA_000611955.2 Stegodyphus mimosarum
ATATATACTTTTAAAGCATTAAAGCCTCCTCTTGAAGCTGTCTAGCGGATGATTCAGAAATATCTGACAAAAATATAAAGGCAGGTAGACCTTACCGAATTAAGCAGATTTTGGAATGGAATATTTGGGCCAAAATAATGTGTTGAGATGGTACAAGGCGTTGTTGAGCGGTAAGTAAAAGCGCTCTGTTGGTGTAAATTGTCATTATCTTTGAAGATTTCGTGCGGTATGCACCGCTACACAAAAGCAGAGTTCCCCTATATTTATATTATTCATGGCGTTGCAAACGGAAACGGAACAGCTGCCCATGCTGCTCTAGAATTATTTTCAGTATCTTTTTTGAGTAGCTAATCCCCATCCTACCCCATCCTCTGGCCCCATCCTTTGGCGGTAATGTCGCTGAATGCTGGTAGTTTGACCGGGATTCGAAACTCGGAGGACGGCAAGGTTGCGTGGGCCTTTTTCACGGTTACTATGTGGATACAAGGTAGGTTCTCTTAGCAAATCTTCTGTAAATACATGGCTCCCTCAAGTAAACAGTCATCTCGTGGTTTATCACAACGAAAGAAATCAAGCGAGTCAGCCTCTAGAAATTGAAGTTTGTGATTAAGAAACAGACTTTGTGTAATAGCTGAGAGCGTAATCTAGTATTTAATATTATACCATCTGAAAATGAATAATTGATACTAAAATCTTTCAAAATTATAAACTGAGATGCCGGTAATTAATAGTTTGAGTAGCAAATACTTAATAGCAGGGAAGAGAGCCCTCAATCATATCATCTGCACATATTTTGCTACTTATTTAGTATGCTTGTTAGATGGGAATACATTTATTATGCGTATAAAAGCCAAAATAATACATACAATGTATAATATTAAAAATATAATTGCAGTTAATAATGCGCAAATAATAGTAATACTTACAATGAAATAAACGCATTTCCCTGACGTATGCTTTTCTTTTCTTCATGAGCAGCAAATTTAGTCAACGAAATTTAATTTCATTTAGTGAGAATGTAGCAGGAAACGAAATGCAGAAGCAAGAAGTTGAGTTTCTAACTGCATACAAAGAACAATTTCTAGGACTAGATCTAATTAAAACTGATTTATTTTGAAATAAACTATTTTATTTGCTTTTAGGAGAAAGTCAATTCGTTTATCAAAGAAGTTATTTCTGAATGCTTTCGGTCGAAAATACGTAGAGATAACGAACAAAAATATAATAAATTTATTATTCTCTCCATTCGACATGAAATTCGAACTGTTTAATAATATATTTCAAATTTAATCTTCTAAGGGTTTTCTGTCCTAGTGTACGATCAGCTGCAGAGCAAACTGCCAGTTCCAAACACATTTAGTTTGAAAATAATAAACGAAAAAAAAGAACGGTATTAGGAAAAGCAGAAAATTATTGACAACATGTTTTTGCCTTGCATTTAAATAGCAAACTTGTCTTATAGCAATGAACTGGATTGAATTGATTTTTAACATGGTGAAATATATTCTATTACTATGATGATATTAACCCAAATTACATATAATTAGAATTATTTTTTTACCGGTTAAATAAAAAAGTCATTGATTCTTTTATATTTGTATGATTGAATGCAATAATAATAATAACAATAATAATAAATTAGATATAATTCTTTCTTTAAAAGGAAAAAATGTTCTTTTGGCCCGAGGAGCTGATTTCCGAAGTCATCAGCTCCACATTTGCTTTTGAAAAACAACTGAAGATTATAAATATATTTCCTTTTATCGCGTTGCTTATCCAGCGCAGGCAAATATACAAATATTTTATATTTTGACTGGAATTATTTTTTCTCTTGCTCATCTCCATGTTTCACAACAGTTAAGTACATAGTCTAGTCACGCAACTGCTATATTACGGCATGTTTGGCATATAGGAAAGCTTACGGAATAAAAATTGGTGATTTCCAAAAGGATTCAGTTGAAGAAATCGCGTGATTCCTTTGCCGTCGGTGGAATTTTCTTGTTTATTTGAAGCTGTCTACACTTTCTTACTTGCATAAAGAAACCAATATAGATTTAGCCTTGTGCATACATTATCGTTTTTCTGGAATTCTCACTCGTTAATAAAATATAAAAAAAGGGTAAATAAGGAAGTTTTATTGCAAAATTATTCTATTAAAGCATATAATTTACTTATTATAAAATCTGATTATTTTATAACAAGAAAACTGCTTTTATGATCCTAGGCAAAATAATAAGCCAATAGAAAGTTTCCTTTGCAGACGTTGTTGTTTATCTGTCTCAAGGAGAAATTCATTTCAACATTCAACAACAGTAAATATTTCAAGAGCTGATAATTTGATGTTTAAATGCTGCGTAAAAGTGGAGAGCATACGAAGCAAAATTTTAATTTGTTACAATTATCGGCTGTTAATTAGCACTGTGATAATCATTTGTGATAATCATTTTATCGGCTGTGACTTTTTGTTTTTCTAAGTAGTAATTTTTTAGCTTCTGAATGGTATTTTATTTGAATTTCACAAACCGGGTCGGTTTAGTTTACGCCTTGCCTGTTGCCTTGTAGAGTCATTAGCAATTTTTTGCAAGCAAGAAGCGTTAAAAATATGTAATGCCTTTCGTCGGGACTCGACTCTGGAGCTCTCGAATACACGCCAAGTATGCTTCCATCACGAAAGCATGCTGGAAGGAGGAAGAAAAATCCCTTATAGCCTCATTTCACAAGAGGTTCGGTCATTCCAAAAATGTTTGCAGATTTAAGTGTAAAGCAGTTTAGTACAAAATTAGAGGAATAGCTCGTAACTATATGAGAGTTTGGATTACAGGGAATAGCCGGTGCCTTGCGTAAAACTAGAATATCAAGGCATTATTGGGTGATAAGTTCAGATTTAGAGTAACTGTTAGTAATCGATCCTTGAATTTGTAGCCTGTGTTATCCATACACAAGAATACACAATGTGAATACACAAGAATTTTAAAATCCAATATTGTGCTCACCACTAGATCTAAGAGACTGGTAACTTTAGTTTAAAACTCATAGTGAAGATGGTAAAATAAATTTAATTTAAAGTGAATACTTAAGTCTATTTTCGAATAGTAAAATAGTTAAGTTAGCAGTGAGCATTCCCAAAATTAGCTCCTACTTAACAAATGAGGGATAGAGGTTATATTTAACTAGTTGAGAATTAGATTTAGCCCCACATATGCGTTTTACACTTATAACTGACGAGTTCCTTGTTGCAGTTTTAAAATTCATCCTACAATAATTACTTTTCATTTCATACTGAGTGAGAAGCAACTTTTATTTAAAACTGTTTTATATTTCTTATAGTCATAACTTGTTAAGTAGAATCTGAATTGATTAAGATGAATTTAAACAGCTGGGTTTTTTAATCGTAGTAATTGGTTGCTGCTTTTTGAACTTGTGAAGAGTAATAGGAGTTTTGAAGAGAGATATCCAAAAAAAATCAGTATTCCGTTCTTCAGGAGGTGCTAATCGTTACACCACAAAGACAAATATTTAGAACGATTACAAATTTCAGTACCTATTACTGGAATAGCATTCTAAACAATTAACCAACGTTTATTTTTCTTATTTTTTATTGTGATTTTAAGTTTTTATCTACTTTCTTATGAAAACAATTTCTGTTTTGGGTTAATATTGAAATTTTTCCTGGATATGGAATCAGAGTTAAGAATTTTGTCGCTCCAAGAGCCACTCCAATTTGTTTCTCTATAAGTGTTGGCAAAGAGAGTTCTATCAGTAAATACTTTACCTGGTTTATATTTTTTAACTCCTTCTTGGTCTGAAAACTAAAACTATTCATAATATTTAGGTTAAATTTGTCCTTGAAATTGAGAGAACATTTTTTTCTGAGTCCTTTGAAAATGTGTATCAGTTTATTATTGTTCTTGATCACCAGCACTTATTGTAGGTGATTACGATAGGCAGAATAAAAAAAAATTCGAATTAGACATAAAAAAGACTTATACAGAAACATTTCCCAAATTCTTGATGTAAAATTTTCCACAGATCAATGTACACGCATTATGTACAGACATGTACTAAGAACTTAATAGCTGAGTACTGCGCTCTTCTGTAACAACACCTAATAATTGAACCATATAATTCAGAGTTAATATATTCAGCCAGTGTTCATGTAAGGTATGATGCATAAGATTTTAATCAATTCCAAGCAGATGTGGGGAAAGTAAAACAGAGGAAGATCAAAATAATCTCTAAAATAAATATCTGTATAAGCCAGTATATTTATGATTAAGGTTAGTGGAATGAAACCTAAGGAGACAGTTGACGGGAGACGAAGACACCATCATTCTCCCAAGAGGTTAGGTGGTATTGTCTCGCGTCCAGAATTCTAGATATCCTTGCAACATATCCACTTTCAAACATTAGCTAATAGTCATCTCTTGGGAAATGAAATTTTCTATCAATCCACAGCCAAGTGTTTCAGAATGCCAGCATTACTAGGCACTGCCTTCAAACGTATGATAATATGGTAAAACGTAGATAACAGATAGAGTCAAAACCTTGGTAGCCCTTGGAATCTCTAAAAGTCAGTCCACTGTTTTTTACATTTTTTAAACTTTTAAACCATGACTTTTTAAATTATTAGGTTTTTAAGCATATTTATTCATTCATAAACAAGATTTAGTCTTTTTATGGGCCTACGTGCGATCAATAACCATTACACTTGCAAAATAGTATTCATTCATATGAAAAAAAATTACCATATTACAAATAGACCAAAGAAATTATTTTATTAAATTATATTTGAACAATTTCTCGCTTCTTGCACAAAATAACATTTACTTTCTGATATTTTTTCTCTTCCACTTTAGGATTAAATTTGAAACTGAAGACTTAAAGATGTGATTTGTTAACAGAGGTATTAAAATTTTAACAGTGTGCTTTTTTTACAATCCAAATCATCTTAATTGAAGAGAAAAGTGTTCTAGCCTAGCTTGCAACAACGCTATAGAGATTTATGAGATTCGAACACAAGATAATACTTTTCCTACCGATTGAGCTCTAGAATCCAAATACTGTTTTGGTTATTTCCGACTTGAAACTGCAACCTTGATGACGTTAACTTATCGATGCCAATTGCTTTAACTCCGTAATCTAAGAGGAAACATTTTTCACAAAATTATTTATTATATCAACAACAGAAATAGCTAGGAATGCTTAAATGAAATTTTTTCTGAAGGAATTTAGATTTGTTAGTATTCTATTCCAATTTATAAAATTCGATTTTGAAATATAAACAAAACATGAAAAAATTTTCGTTTTGTAAGATGAAGGAAGACGAATTTATTTACAATTGGAAACAAGCCCCAGAATTTCGCAGGTCTTGAGGTAACATTATTCATTCCTTTGTATAAATGCCTTTAATAAATTAAACGTTTACTCTCACTTTGTATTTTTTTAATTCTATTAAATATTCTGTAATTTTTATTTTTCATTAATATCCCCCCCTCCAAAGGTTACAATTCTGAAATTACTTTCACCGTCTTTTACTTTTTGAAATATCTTGAAAACTCATTATTTAAAATTCCAGATAGTCTCAATATTCCCACCAGTATAATTTAGTATGGCAACGTATATTGATTTAAGAATTGACATTTATTTAATAGTAGAAACATTATTCTTATATAAACAAAAACAATTGTAATTAAAATTTATTTTAAATGAAGCTTAATTATTCAGAATAATAAATTTATAAATCAAGCATTGATTTATATAAATTTCCAATGTGGTAGTACAATATTATGTAGAGCACTTAAATATATATTTTATAAAAATAAAAAAAAAAAATTGGGGAAATCTTTCACTAATAATAATAATTAAATAAAAACGCTCTCGATCTAAGAAAGAATGATTTTAAACTGGATGGAACTAAATGAGACTGAAAACAATGAATTTTGGGTTAAATAATCTACTTAATGCTACGTCATTTGCTTTCAAAAAATAACGAATATTTAAACACTGCCGTCGTAATTACATCTGCAAAACTTTGGAAGCAATTATCGAAACATCGCAACACTCCTCCCAACCGTATGTAGAAACTATCAATGAATGTATCGAGATCTCTTCAAATCGAAATACATTGCATAGAGTTAAATGGATTTAAGGGAACATTTAATGACTTTTGCAAGTATGTCTCTCTAACAATGGGGCCCACATCTCTTTCGCAAACAGTCATTAGTACGGCTTTTGTTTGGAATTTCCAAGAACGAGTTGTTTATAATGCTTCTCTAAAAGCCCCCTTTCTGGTTCTCTGGGGTCTCTTGCATTAGTAGTAATTGCAAGGACAATCGGACAAAATAGGAGGACCGTGACATTCAGTAGAGAAGGAATTTGTATAGCGTAGAGTTGTATTAAAAAGGCTGGATTTTAACTTGGTTCCCTTTTAATCGATTATCATTAAACCAGTGTTTGTGGAAAAGCTAGAAGAGTGCAAGAATTAGTAATGAAAATTCGCAGACGCATCGGCGCAATGACCAACTTATTAAGATTAATATTTTAGATGACAAATAGTCAGGATACAAAAATATACAGTATTATTATAACTACACTATGAAACGTCAGCAATAAGGTTACCTATATATCATAATAATATTATATACACACCATTAATAACATAAGTACAAATCGAGAAATACAAAATAAATTCGGTAATATACATATCAGCAGTCATCAATGTCGGTTAAACATTTCTTTTGTTCTTCATATACGTAGCCATGCATAACTTGAATAGCAATGAGAATATTCTAACAGGGAACAGAAGCGAAAAAGAAGTGCAACATATTCAAGACGAAATTTTGGGTCAAAAATGAGTTAGTTTCGGTTTAGCTTTATTTTTATTGGCCAATTAAAAGAGTTCAAAATTGTTATCGGCTGAAGTCTTTATGCATGTACTTGCACCATTAGCGCTACGTACTTATATTACTTGAGTGAATTTTGAAACGAAACAGTTTAGAGTGATTTATTATAGTAGTATTTAATATTTTTAACAAAAACGGGGAACATAATATCAAACAAACTAAAAAAAGCTAATCGCAAACGATATCATTCTGAAAGAAGATTTTATTTTGAAACGTCATATTCACTAGCTTCAATACTGTAAACACGCTTGCTGTCATAAATTCTTACTTCAGATATTAAAAATGTCAAAATCCATTTTAAGGCTCGGGTCGTTTAGTGCCAGTTTATCAGTGATTCGTCAAAAATATTCATTTGCAATAAAATTATTGTTTTGTTAAAAAATAAAATATGTTCACGCTCACATAACATATTCAATGGGAATACTTTTAAAAGAACAAAGCCCTATCATCTTTACAACTATACAGAGGCTTTGAAATTCAGTTGGAGTATTTGTAATAAGAGAATGGTCGAATGTTCTTCCTCTGTTTCTTTTCCTGATGCTACATTTTAATGAAGAGGGATGTCATCGATGGAATAAACTACGTTTATCCGGTATAAAGTTTGTTAGAGCTATGAAGTAAGTAATTTATTCATTAAACTTTGCAGTCAATTTTTTTTGGTAGTTGAAAGCATATTGATAATTTTTCTTATTATATTGATTTTTAATTTTTCAATGATTAATCTGAATAAATTCAGTAATAAATTAAAAAATATTTCAAGAATTTTATTTAGGGAAAATTATTAAAATTTAGTATCATAGTTAATTTGAATTATTATTCAAAATTACGCTTTATTTTGAGAATGAGATTAACATGAATTTTAGGTGTTAATATATATAATTGTATAAAAATTGTGTTTTTGATTATTAATATAAAAATATTAAATGTTGAGATACTTAGTATTGCTGCAATTACTGTAAAATATTAATAATTTAGAAAACGTAATACTTATAATAAAATTCAGTAAGTGAATTATAAAGTGAAATGCATAAGAAGAAAGTCATCTGAAACTATGGTGAGTAAATATTCTTAGTAAATAAGGAATAATTGAATTTTAAGAACAGATCATGATGCAAAGATTAAAGTTGAAGGTCGCTATTTATCTGAATGAAAATGCAGTATTTTTAAGCAGAATTAACTTTTATGCTTGCATATCTATCCATTCTCATAACAGTAAATAAAATATTTGAGACAAATTAAAGGACTGTGATAAATGCACCAAGAAAAAAGATTATTATAAGCATTTTCAAAAGAATGCTTTTAATTAGTCAGTTTAGCCGCGCCAGACATTATAGTGGTTAGGGGAACAGACTGCGATACCGAAGGGCCTGGGTTCGAATCCCAAAGAAGGCATGGATGTAAAAGTGTCTGTCCGCTTATAGGAGGAAACGGTGGCCACCTATTGGGTGCCTCCACAATAAAATGGCCAACCCTTCTGACCTTAGGATTGGCCAATGCTGAAAAAAAATGGTAAGGGCTCACCATTCGATTAAAAAAAATTAATCATTTTATATTTTACATAATGTGCAGGCGGTGATGCATATGTGAAAGACTTAGATTCAGTTTCGAAATAAATTTTGTGAAATAAATTAAAGGTTCTTTTACTAACTTATGATATATATATTTAAAAAAATTACTCATTTCTACATTAGTATTCTTTGTACCATATCTCTTAAATAAAAAACAAATATGCACACCGATGCTTTGTACGGCGAAACTGATCCGTTCTAGAACGACAGTCATACTGCGAACTATTCGTTATGGTGGGCGATATTTCCAATATGTTGTTATGAGAATATGTTACCAAGTGGGGTCTGAAATCGCAAAACATCGTAAGAAAGTTTCCATCAGCGTTGAAAATGCTAATCGCTAAACTATTTATTAGTTACGAAAAATTTACATACATCATGTATCCCAAAGTCTGACTTTTTTCCAGTTACATTTATAAGGAATTTTTTTTTTTTTTTTTTTTTTTTTTTACAGCGTGCCTTTGTCGGCGATTAGAAGTACGTCCAGCTAGCAACCGGAAAGTCCGCAGTTTGAGTCCCGGCGAGGAGATCGCTGATTTTTCATGCTTCCTGGCTTCTAAAAACTCTAACTGGACGCCAACTAAAAATGTGGTGCACGGTAATTCATCACTGCCTGAATTTGTTTGTTGGGTTTCTCGTCTTCTTGGTCGCTCTTTAAGTGGGGAGAAAATATAAGGAATTTTCCCTTTTCTTACCGCCTGCATTCGTGATATAATTGGAAGCATGTCCGGATATCAATCGGAAGGGCCGATGTAACAGCGCCCACAGCGAATGGACCTTCTTAAGGATTTCCGATGGACCGACGGAATTCTTAGATTGGTTCCGAAGGAGAATGATAGATTAGAATTACCAGGAAAAACAGTGGGCATGCCAAGAGCCAAGTCAAATTTTGGTTCTTAATATTTAGTGTGATGCCAGGCGGTATAGTGGTTAGGGGAGCCGGCTACGATTCCAAAGGGCCCGGGTTCGAATCCCGGAGAAAGCATGGCTGTAATTGTCCGTCCCTTCATAGGAGGCAAAGGTGGCCCACCTATTAGGTGCCTGCATAATAAAGTGGCCCACCTATTAGGTGCCTGCATAATAAAGTGGCCCACCTATTAGGTGCCTGTATAATAAAGTGGCCACCACCTCTGGCCTTCGTAGTGGCCAAGCCGAAGTCGGCTAAGGACCCGCATTGAAAAAAAAATTATGTGATTAGAATTTCAAGGTGATATTAACACATAAGCGTATTAACACTAACTAGCTGTTGAATAGTTATGTATTTTAAATTCCAGGTATCTGATGTTTCATCAAATATATATCTTATGAAAAGTTGAGATAAGAATTATTTAGAAACGCATACGTTGCTTTTAAATTGCTCAGTTAGTCCAGCAATGTAACGTTTTAAAATGACAGATAAATTAGAAGTTTTTATGTTTCGTCGAATGACAACATTTTTAAGAACTGGAAATTTGCTGTGTCACATGTACGATAAATTAAAAATCTAGTGTCTTATGGAATGGCAACACTAAACAGAAAAACCTGGAAATAAACCTTTTAGTACCGTAAACTTAACGACACTGAGAAAAAAAATGGAAAGACTAAGATATAAGCGTTTCCAACATAAAAAATGAGTCTATAATAAAACGAACTGCTCCTAAAACGGGTTAGTAAATTGGAATGAAATCCAATTTGTAATCCATGTAATTACCCATATAACAATATACTTAAGTATAATAAATATTTATATGAACATAACATTCTTATTATATAAATATACATAAAACACTTATTACATGCATATTTATATGAACTTATTTGATTTAGTCAGTTTTCAATGACAAATATTTATTATATTTCTCCCTTTCACGATACCGGTGCTTTTTATGCAAAACTTGGGACAAGATAGTTTTCAGAATATACTGAAATTGATCGATATCAATAGTTCTGCGCAATTTAGGTTTCAAATTGCACAAATAAACAGATGCAATCCCTATTACACACTGAAAGATTTCAGAAACTTAGAAAGGCTTCCACATTTTCAATAACTTAAAGCATAATATATTATACATTTCTTCAAATTAATTTTTCCAAGTCCCTTCTTTCTAGTAATCTATAATTTAATGGCTATAGATAGTACTAACCCACCGCGAAGCGTATTTGTTGATAATTAGAATGTCAATATTATGTCAATTTATTATCAGATCTCATAAAGTTTGTATAAAACAAAAGAAATATAAATCATACGGTTCCTTTGAGTACAGCCCATAACAATTACGTACTGTATTTTCCAGCACTCATCGGCAAAAGGCAAAAGAACGCGGCTTCTTTTTTAATGAAGCATTAAATTCTGACAACGAAACGCTGAAGAACCGCAAGATCACAACGTGCAGTTCGTGAGCCGGATCTTTAAGCATCATTGTGTTTGTTCTACGAGTATTGGACAAAATGGTTCCAGAACAGCACATGGCTTTAATTTCAAACGATGATTGTTTTCCTTTTTGCGTCCCAGAGAAAACAGTGGAATTGAACTAATAATGGCTTAGTCTTGTGTATTTATTTATAATGCTCTTTACTTAGTAGCTCAAGTCTTAGTAGTCAAGAATTATCGAGGAAAACCACACCATACTAATCAGAAAACTAATATCATTTGGAAAGAAATGGAAGTATCTAGATACGTCAAAATGTAAACTACAATTTGCGACACATAACAAAGCAATTTAAATAGATTATTCAGAGCAACCTACCTAGAAAAAAAATATAGAGAAAAGTAATATTTGCTTTAATTTTTTTAAATAATTAAATTCATGAATTCATGAACTTATTTTGAGAAGACTAACAATAATAATATATTAATAATAATATATTAATAATAAATATAAATATGTAAATGGGAAATTAACGATGGAATAATCCCAGCACGTCAATTCTCTAGCAAACTTACATAATATACAACGCAGCGATATTTTTTTTATTTCAAATTTATAATAATACTAAAAATCAACTGCTACACATTTTAAAATACATTATATAGAAAAGTCATATATACTTTTTTAAATGATTTAGTTTGCTGCAAGTAATGCATTTCTATGATTTGAAAGGTAAGTTAAATTTTTTGGGAAGCACAAAATGGCAAACCTTTCAGAAAAGATTAGGACGGCAAATTTTGTAGCTTACTATAATGGGACTATGTAGCTAACTTATTTCTGATATTTATAAAAAATTCACCACTTCTGTGTCCTTTGTGAAAAGAAAAGCTTGAATTCCCCGTAATTTTACAAACCGACACCTATGCTTTACAGTTATTGACTGCACTATTAGCAGCGACACTAATAATTTAACGTAATCAGAATATATCAAGCAAATATAAAACTTTCCTGTTGGATGATTGAGTAACTAATGTAAATACTTCTGGCATAATTCCAAAACGAAATCTCTGCCTCGGACTCACCGCAACAAGGCACAGGCACTTTTCTAAATACAGTAACCGCCAAACAACAATTTGCGGGGTGGGCAACGTAACGTGCTTCGCCTGCCAACGTCGACAAGGACGTCTGCGTTTTGTTAAACGCCATGATAATGGACATTATTGTCCGGCAGATGGACATTGTATCCGCTCTTTTTGACATTGCGTCTCAGAGCCCCGTGGCGTTCCTCCTCTGCCCCTCCATTACCGTAATTCCAACGAGGCAGTTGGGGCATTCCGAAAGTCTCGTTCCTGGATTGTGTCTCCCATGTTTTCCTGATTATCCGCGTTTCCCCTCGCTAAATGACATAAAAGTGCTGCTCCTCTGGAATACAAATAGTTATTGCCGTATAATACATGTTTCGTGGGATTAGAGTTTGAATCATTAAGCTGTTTTGTAGTATTTACACGAGTGATATACAGTTTCTGTTATGTTTCAAATAAAGTAGATACCCCCCCCCAAAAAAATATTGCGTACGCCGTATTGGTTTGAGCATTCCCCTACCCGTTTCCCTCTTTTTCTTATATTTTTGCTAATTTTATATTTTACTTTGTTTGCTAAAAATCAGATGTTTAAAATCAGTGCTAAAAAAGCTGAGGAGCTGGTACCAAAGGAAGAGAAATATGTGCATAAATATGATATTAATACATTATTAAACGTATCCCTTTTTTTTCGGAGGGTCCTTTAAATGTCCTCACTCATATAAATAAATTATTTTCTAATATATCTGAAGTTAGGAAAAAAGGTTTATGTAATACATATACGTATTTATGTAATAAATTAAATCATTCCAAATATTCTACGTTTCTTATTTCCTTTTATACCTTGCGATCTCAGTGACAATCTGAAATGAAGGAAATTTTAAATTTTAACTAAACGGATAGTTTCCAGTCCAACCCTTTTCACGAGTGTATAGATTTAGGTAATACTTAAAAGAAACAGTAGTAAGATGACGCGATGTAAACGACCTACAGTATCTGCGCACATCTTACCAGTAAACTGAGTCGGTAGTAGAAGATTGGAATACGCTCTGCATATGTGGAGATACGTAACCCCCCCTCCCACTGCTTCTGCATTCTTGCCAGATTAATTTCAATCTCTTTTAACAGCGAAATTAGTTAAAAGATTCTTTTATTGTACTATTAAAAAAATCGCATAAATCACGCTTTCCATATGCTATAGCTTGTGTTTCCCGTGAGCGTAGTAGCATATACTAATTAAGTAACTATAATCATGGTAAATTTATTTTTAAAAATTATACATCGCTTACAGATGCCTTCTTTTAATTACCTATAATAAATTTAGATTAATATAATCCACAAATTACCTTTCCTTTCTTTTATGTTTGAATTTCAAGAGCAACTAAATGATATTTCATTTGAACAGAGCGAAAAGGGAAGAATAATACGGATGTGTAAAAATACAAATTTAAAATTTTAAGGTATGCAAATAGTATAAATGTTATTAAAACTTACTACCACTAAAAAGAATCAAAATAACAATGTATTTATTTTAATCATAGTTTGTTAAGTAATATGTAATTACAGAATGATTTACATTGATTAAATTGACAACATTTCTGCTCAAATAAACAATGCCGAGTGAACTGGCAATGTACAAGGTCATGTGAATGATATAAATTATTGACGGTTTGATACAATAATGTAATGAGACAAAAATTTATTATAAACATTAATAAAGACAAAATTCGTCTAAACGGGAAAAAAATGTGTTAGAATGGTTGGTACCTCGGCATACGTCCTGTTCGGATGCGAAAATTTCTGCCCGGAATAAGACTCGTTCGATGAGTCATAACTGAGCATGTTCATCTCTTTCGTTCACACGTGTTCATCTCTTTCGAAGCAACGCTACGAGTGCCCTTGACCATTAGTACCCCTGTTCGTACTATCCAATAAACAACCCGCACTTTATCTCTTATTTTCAAGTGATTTTTGTGTTTCTTTCCGTAAAGTTTCTCTATATTCATTAAGAATAGTTTTAGGAAAGTTAACGAGAAGGTTAAAGAAACGAAGAAAATTGTTAGGATCATCAGAAGTGAAAAAATAGATTGTTGAAAAGTAGGAAAATGACATGCGTACTCTGAATTAGACCACTGCATACCGCATGGCAAGTACGATGGTGTCTATACTTATGAAAAAAAAGGACGCTATTAAATCGACCAACGCTGCTAAAGGTGGAAATCGCAGTGCTTCATTTATGTACAGTATTGTATTATTTCATCCGCTGCATTTACGTTGTAGTATTAAACAGTGTTATAGTAATAACAATAGGGTTTTTTTTTCGGAACGGATAGAACGTATTAATGACTTTCCCTTTATTTCTTATTGGAAAAGTTCTCTGGTATACGTTTAATCTTATATATGTCTGAAGATTTGGAAGGGATCAATGTCTTAAACAGTGGTACCTCTATATACGAAAATGTATCCGCGTATCACCTTAAAAAGTTGTATAAGAAATTTTTTATAAGTTTAACTGGTATATGCTTTTCTTCTGAATGTAGAAATAAAACCGTCTTCATGAAAAGCAACATCATAAACACTAAAAAAGCAAAAGAGAATATTTATCTTTATTTTTAATGAATAATTGCGCATTACAGATTATTTTCATATATCATAAAATCTGAATCTTAATTTATCAATAACATTGTCAAGGAAATGGTGCGTTTTCAGAGCAAAAGGTAAAAATGCGAAAAAAAAAACAAATAAATTAAAACGAAATGAATAAAAATAACCATTAATAAGAAGTAAATTAGGAAATAAAAGACTTGTTTAACAACAAATCAAAGAAACGAGAGCTGTTTCCCGTTGTATTATAAATACAAAGGCAAATACGCTAATTAAAGGCATTTAATTAAAACTTCGGATTCCCCAATTAGCACAAATAATCTGAATAAATAACAGTGCAGGACCGAAGCATTCTAAGCAAAACTACGGAGGAAAAAATCCGGTCTTGTTAAAAAATTGCAATCATTTATACTTAAAGCTCAAAATTGGCAAGGGAACAGAGATAATCTAGAAGTATATGCAAAATGTAAATGATAAACGTGCATTGTCTTTCAGTGGGAGTTATAAATTGCATCTGAAGGGTCTGTATTAAAAAAAGTGTTTATTGTCGATACCTTCTTGATCCCAACCGACCTCTGTTTGAAACATTTTTTGTTTTAATTTCGCTTTGATGATTATGCCCATTTAGCTATTTAAGAAATTAACAAAACTAAATTATGCATTCATGAATTCATTTTTCGATGCTTGTGTAAATATGGTAATCTCTGGTGTTTTGTAAATTAAAAAAGATAAAAAATCGCCTTCTTCCTAAAGCATAAAATAGCATCTACATACTTAAATCAGCAAAGGCGCAGACAGAAAATACTTCTGTAAATCATATACTTACAAGAACGATGTCACTTCCCTTGGTATTAGATTTCTCGTGTATGGTGTTCCCCTTTCATTTTTATTTTTTTGTCTCCTGAAACCTTTTTTAGTCTAAAAGGACGAAAATGGCAAAAATTAAACCCAGAATGAGTTTAAGATTTCTTTAGACTATACAGCAAATACAATGAAGACTTCAACAAACTATTTCCAGTAAAACTGAAAATACCGAAAGCTTTCCATTTTTATTTACAGTTGAAGCTCGAATCTCATGGGTTCAGACATAAACCCGAGATAAAGATTTAGAGATGAAACTATTTTCTCACGATGAAGATGAAAGATGAAGATATTTAGTCATACACATAAGTAGCTACAGATGATGTAGCGTAAAAATAAAAAGTAGCTAAAACACAGCTTAGCAAACTAATGCCGTTAATAAATCTACGAGTTTTCGGAAATTGATAATTTTTGAAACGGAAAATTTAAAACAAATAATTCAGAATCAATTATTTCAGTGCTAGTATTCAGTGTGTTATTCGCAAAGTGCTTACAGCTTCTGCTTATTTTACTTTCGCGTTTCTATAATCTTTCTATCAAGCTGCTTCTTCAACATCATTATCTGTTGGCGATTTTAAATGTGCTATAACGCTTACCTTCGGTAAAGTAAAAAATAAATAAAGATAAATTAATGAATACTTTAGTGGAATCTTGAAGCAGGTAATTTTTAAAATTTCGTCCTTGAAATGAAATAAGGATTAATTGCTTTTTAAATGTTCAAGCCACCCGTTGTCAGCTGTAATGTTAATCAGCTGTTGTCAGCAGTTGTTTATGCAGTAAAAGAATTTTCACCTGCGTTACAGCGTACCCTCAGTGGTGTAAATGGAGACACATCCAGCTGGCAGTCAGACGGTTCGGAGTTCAAATCCTGACGAAGATATCATTGATTGTTTTCGTGTTTTCTACTCCGAAATAAATCCAAAGATTCTATAAATACCTACGAACTAAAATGTGACGAACAGTAATTAGTTCATAACCTGGATTTGGTTACTGAGTTAAAAAACGAATAAACCTGAAAATATACCTAATACTTCTACAATGCAAACAAGTTCTTCAGCTAAATCTGTGACTTTCTGCTGCAATACTGATTAACTGAACTACTTTGATTGCGACATTGTTCAGATTACAATTGCATACTTCTTCCTTACTTGGGTGTCAGGATTTCCAAATTTTTCTTCATATTGGGATCATAGTTTCTTTCAACAAATGCTCTATTCTTCAATATAATTTCAAAAATACTTACATAGTCTCGAGTTGTATTGCAATTGATATCTTCCTTAGAGAATTTTCGAGTGAACATTTCAGCAGTTTTCTTTAGGTTGGAAGCATATTTAGTTTTCTTTCTATTGTTACCATTTTTCTAGAGAGTACAGGAATGTGTTCTTCGACTTTTCAGAGAGTTGACATCTACGAACAAGACGAAGAAATTTTATTGGAAACTGAAGATCTTGGTAAAATTTCTGCGAGGAACACTGTTACAATCTTTGAATGTTTTGTGTTTAAAACGCATAGAAACAAATAAAGAATCACAACTACTGTCGAAAAACGTGAGGATTATGGTGGGACAAGTCCTCAGGCGAATGAGGATTACTTGGAGTTTGGTTGGGGCAAAAAAGTAAAGATTCAATTCCTTGTACATTGTTCTGGCATCGGAAAAGGAAATTCGAGATCGTAAGGATTTCAGAGAAAATAGTTGCAAACTGATTTGAGAAAATATATTGATTTAATACTTAAAATGCAAAAAAAAAAAACAATTTCTCTGACAAATCGAAGAACTAGAAGTAAACAAGTTTGAGATTTCATGGTTCGATCGTACTTAAAATTTGCTACTATTATTAATTTCATGCATCAAAACATTCATTTATTCATTAAATTTGAAGTATGTTAAAATATTTTTTGAAAAACAAATGCGAAAAAATTTTATTTTAGCTTGCAAATGCATTTAGACCACAGGAAATGATATTATAACACGTTTTATATGCCTGAGGAAAGGATGCGAAAGTTAAATAACATAATTACAGTATAAAAGTAAAATAAAATGATAAACTTAGTTTCTTATGTACAGAATCGAACGTTATAAAGTCGAAAGAGCTCACTGTTCTGTAAAAACGTGGCTTTTTGCTGCGAAGGCAAGCTCTCACATTTTCATTCCGAATTTAATTTTAATTGTGAAAACGGACGTTGGCTAAAAAGACTATAAACAGACCAGTTTTTAAGTTCCCACCACATACCACCTTGGCAGTCAAATCGACAAACACAAAACTTGAGATCCGAAAGTTCCAACAGTTAATGTCAATAATTGAAGACTAGAGCACAAAATGGAGAACATCCATCAATGCCCATAGATCTCAGCTGCTCATTATTCGTAAAAAGCACCTGAATATTTTACTTGAGAAAAAAGTCTCTTTTTGATGAAATTATTCCAAAAGTTTGCGAAGCCCAATACCTTGGTATTACTTTCAGTAGCAAACTTAGAAAGTTCACACTGAAAATCTTAAGAATAAAGCAACAAAAGTCATCAGCTGCCTTTTTCCAATTATTGGAAATTGTTCTAAATTAAACTTAAGAAAGAAACATCTCATTTATACAACACTGATCTTATGAATAAGGTGTTAGGTGCCAAAAAGGTACATGGTACTATTCTTGGGTACCAACATTCATCTTTCATTTAGGTGATTAAGGCACACCAGAAACAAATCTCAATATTCTTAATATTCCAATCGGGTTGTCGTTGATTTCGACGCAAACATGGTAAAAAGCAAATCTTAATAGTCTCATTTTTTGGCTTATCGGCGGTCTTACTTTTACAGCACTTCTTAAAAATGAAAGGACTGAAACTGCAAAGAATCGGAGAAAAAGCCTCCGTTACTAGACGGACATTTGCATTTATTTGCATATTTATTTACCTATCACACTTAACTTTGGGGGTGTTGATTTCTTAAAACATAGTTTATATGTTGGAAATTCAAGATTCATATTATGAAATAACGCACATTTAGTGGGGAAAAGTGCAATATCAGTTTTTTGCAAAGCTTATTACAGCATCCTGAAATTAATTCCTGAAATAAAATATTTTTCTTCAAGTCTGTCCACGGCTTTCTTAAATTTCTCAGAAACTTAAAGCCCGCAGAGTTCAATTTGGAGAATGAAAAAAATTCGGTGATTCGTATGTATTTCTAAAGAAAATAAACCTGCGTAGGTTCATTTTGAAAAATTGAAAATATATTTTGTAATCCGTATTCGATTTTTTCTTTTTATCGGAGATTCTTTTACTTTTCCTCGCTGGCAGAGTATGAAATTTCGCTTCCCTTCTTTGAAGTATAAGGTTAAATACAATGTCCACCGAAAGATGATGCTGAAGATATAAAAATTATAAAATCTATTTTTGACGTATTTATTTAAAAGACAGCTAGGTATACACATGAATTACAGTCATCGTATCTCATAAGCAGCTCTCATGCAGTTTATTTTTTCATAGATCTAAATATTTTCACAATAACTTCTGTTATATTAAAGCTGTAAAAACTGAAACCAAAGTATTCATTTTTAACAGAATTAAAAAAAATGTTCGATCAATGGTTCATCACCTCTAGCAGCTTAATTAATTAATATTTACTTTTTCTATATATTAAACATATTATTGAGCTAAGTTGTTTTGATTCGCATTGGCTAACTAATTTAGACCAAAATACGTTTAGTTCCTTTTCAGCACGTTTTCAAAGACATTTTGCTTTAGAATTGCAATGATAAATATCAAGATTACGATTTAGAATAAAGAACAGTATTCGTATAACATCAATTAAAATTATCAAATTTCATAATTTTTTTTATTCGCAAATTAATTTGGCTTTATTTAAAAAGAAAAAAGTGTATGGAATAATGTCAGTCTTCGTAGGAAAATACAGAATGTAGAATAAAAATGCGTCGAATATTATTACGATTGTAGTATTATATAGAGTCCTTTTCATTTGTCCCTTTGAAAAGAGAATTCTTTAAAAAAAAAA
>KK122232.1:154082-185185 GCA_000611955.2 Stegodyphus mimosarum
ATATATATATAATAGACAGTAGATAAAGCTTTCTTAAAAGATTACAAAAAGTATATATATTACATAGTTTCAGTGAGTGAAACTGACTAATTTAGTTGTTAAACAACTAATTTAGCTAGGATATCAAAATTACAGTGTAGTTCAGCTGTTGAGAAATGAAAAGGTGATGATACACATTTAAAGCCTTTAATGCAATAATTTATTTTAGGACTCTGAAAGGAAACATTTCTGCATTTTTATTAAAATTTTGACAAAACCATTTTTCGATGATGGTTTTAAATTGAATTTCTGTTCCTTGGAGATAGTATATGGTCAGTTTTCTTATAATAATTTATTGTGAATTATTCGTTTATATATATATGTATGTATATTATAATATTATATATATATATGATGCGCGATGATATGTTTTGCTCATCATTGCAAAGTGTTGCGAGATGCATAAATATGGCTCTGCGATTAATTTCAGTTTTATTATTTATTACTCACAATTCAATATATTTTTTTTAAAGTGTGAAACCCAATGTTTTTTTAAAAAAGAACTCTTTTCCAAAATGTTCTTTTTTTATCTATTAAAATTTACATTTTATTCTAAAATTTACTAAGTTTCCTATTACAATATAATTCGACTAATATACATATAAATATTTATATGATAATACTATACTCACATTAAAATGTTCTTCTCATGTTATTCGCAAGTTGTATCTTATACATGACCCTTATGTGGAATACAAATGACAATTCCCGCTCTGTTACGCAATTTCTTTGAGTAAGTTGAGTAATTTAGCTGTTTCTTCAAACGAACGATATCTAAATTTGCGGAAGCTATAATTAAAATAATGAATCTTTTTATCACTGAACACATATGAATGCAGTAAAGCTTAAAACACAGATAAATGTTTTACATAACTACATACGGCAAACTAGCAAATACCATCTAAACCACCTGCATTTACTGCATGTAAAAGCTCGGAACCTACTGTATCAAGCATCATCCATTAGAATGTCAAACCTAATTCTCAGTCTTGATATATAGAAACGTGACTATCATAAACGTTACAGACAAGAACTTCTTTTAACTTCAACTGTACAATTTAGTAATAATATCTCTCCGCGTTCGGACAAAAAGTCTTCTTAATTCCAGTAATTTGTGTTTCCTGGAGCATGCTAATATAATATATTAAATATTTATTTCTGTAATACATGGATATTAACTTCTGTCTCTAATACAGTCTTCCGTATACTTTATTGGTAAGGCCCTCATTTAGAATACAGATGACGATTCCTGTTCCGTTACGTAGGTTCAGTGAGTGAAACTGACTAATTTAGTTATTAGACAACTAATTTAGCTTGGATATCAAAATTCCAGTGTAGTGCAGCTGTTGAGAAATGAGAAGGTGATGATACACATCTAAATCCTTTAAGCTCCAGGTAGTAATTTATTCTAGGACTCCGAAAGGGAACGTTTCTGCATTTTAACGACTGCATTAATTGCAGAAATTCTGCATTAAGTCTCTTATGAATTACGCTTAAGTAAACTATGCATTAGCTTCTTAGTACATTTACTTAGTACTAAAAATTAAGCGTAGAATTTTAGTTTTACCGACTTCTGAAATAATAAATGATTTTATTGTTTCAGAATCGTCTTTCGGTGCTTAACTCCAATTAGTAAGCACTGCAAAAATCCCTAGTATAAACTCACTGTGTTAAGAAATTTGGCTGTAATTATAAAATAAAAATAAAAATTTTAATAAAAATGATTTTAATAATTTCAGGATAATAAAATTCATATTTATTAGTGCTTAAAAATTTGACTTTAATATATTTTGTTGTCTGTTCTATATATATGAATATTTCTGCCCGTAATTTTCAGAATTTGAACTTAGTAGTTATTCAACTTTAAGTAACTTAATACTTGTAAATAATCTGAAAATGATAACTTCCAAGAAGGAACTCGTAGAAGTACTCCTAAGTCATTGAATGTAAGCAAATACACAATGAGAATGTTAATATTATGCAAAGGTAGTGAGTATGGATTAGATAGCGTTTGTATGGTGGTCTAGTCGTCATTATTGTCACAGTCGTTTCGCATAACTCTGTTCAGACTGTGAAATAGGGCATGAGCCGTAGCCAATCAAGAAAACAAATTTGCCCATATATGAATGTGCAGATATCTCAGCGAAATCATTGACCGAATGTCAGTTCGTATTTGCTTCGCTGTGGTCGGTCGGTGCATATAGCAAATTCGCATTAAGGTGATTGAACAATTAGGACATTTAGACAATTTTTTTATAACACTCTCTGTGACTTAGCAAGGTCTGATTGCCTAGCAACTAAGTCCTGTTTACGCCAATTGTGACTGCAAAACCCTTGTGTGAATGCTCCGCTACCGTACCAATTGACTATGACTGTTTGGGGAAATCCTTTCTTATCATTTTCATATTTTACTAACGAGCTCACAAATCACAGTGAACTTTTAAAAATTACCCATTTTTTTCGCAAAGGAGAAACATGAAACTGTAGAGACATTAGGTTATTTGGAAGCAAGAAAGATGAAAAATGAGCAACGTTCTCAGCGGCATTCGAACCACGGACCTCTCGAATACGCGCCGAGCGTGCTGACCACTACACCACGAAAGTATGCGAAGAAGGCGATAGAAATACCTTATACATTCCCTATTTAAAGCGCGACTGGGGATTAGGAGACCCAATCGTCAAATCCTGGTGACAGAGAATAATCATCCGCCCCCTTTTTAGTTCGGGCGCCACTGTAAAGTCATTAGGATTTTTTGGAAGCGGGAGACGTAATAAATGAGCAGTGCCTTCGCCGGGATTCGAACCTCGGACCTCTTGATTGCTCGCAGAGCGTGCTGTCCATTACATCACGAAGGCATGCTAAGAAGGCGGGAAAAATACCTTATAAAACCTTTTCCGGAAGCCCAACTACGTATCTCCCATTTGCTAAATGAGTTTACTAACCACAGAACCACAATAACACATAACGATACAAATAATATAACTTCTTATTTTTTCAATCGCTTAAAGGCCAACTGAATAGACACATAAAATAAAATTCAGTAGGACAAATCCAGGAGCAGCCGAGTTATGATTCATCACATTTTACGATTCGACTCACCTCTAGAAATGATTAGGATTTTTTTTTGCGGAGGGGGGGGATCAATCGCGTAATTTTCAGAATCAAATCCTCTTCAGGAATCGATCCACTTAACCAGCTGCTAGCTAAATATACTCTTCACTACCCCACAGTGGCACACACGGGAGGTATGCTATAATTTTTTACAAAATAAGACAATCATATCTGTCATATCATAAACAACTGAATGCTTTTTCATATAGTGAGTTTCGACTTGATTACAGTCTGTTTTCACGGTGCCATATTCCGATTATTCTATAAGAATAAATATCTCTGATATAAAATTTGGCAAAAATGTTAAGTCAAAATTTTAAAAACAAGTTACAGAAATCTGCATGTTGCTAATATTAAAGGAAAGAATATTCTATAAAAGTGTTATACGTATGCATAGTTTTAGAAGCTGTAAATTAGCTATACTTGTAATCCTTTCAAACTGATTATTTTTGTTATTTGTGCACAATTTTCAAAGGCTTTAAATGCAGTAACACTTTAAATTACATATTAAGTTTAAAGAATCAAATTTCTTAAAACGTATGTAGACGCATTTTACGAAATCTGAATCTAACACAATTTATCTCCCGTGATAAGAAGTACAGTAACCTACTCACATTCTTCAAATTACTTGGTAATTGCCATTTTCTAATGTTATTGTACAGAACCTTATGCATATAAGAAGTCTAAATATTCCCCATTAGAAAGAATACCACTGAATCTGAACCTGATTTCAAAAATATAAGTCAATAAATTACCATATTTCTTCGATTCAGTGAAGCAGCCTTTAAATTTAAGACAATCAGCGGTAAAAAAAAATGTTTCATATCGAATAAAATAATCGAAATAAAATTTTAAATTACACCTAGGAACTTTTAATAGACTTTGATTTATTAGCAAAAGTAATATGTTTAAAAAATGGTTTAGAGATCTTAATTAATCCGGAATAATTAGTGATAACGAAAAATCTACTAGTATCAGGAGATTCTAACATCGCATTGATCTTAAGACGCACTCTATTTTTAGCGACGTTTAAATGAGGAAAAACAGGTGTGAATTTTAATCTAAGAAATGCGTCATAGTATATTAAAATTCATGTATTGAAACTAACACGCACTCAAAAGTAAGCACGGTTTACAATCTTCGAACGTAAAAAAAAGTGCCATGACTTGCTGTTGAATTGAGTTTCACAAAAATTTTAATTTGTAAATAACAATTATAGAATTAAATCGAGGCAACAACAGCTTTATAAGGATACCAGTTAAAGAACAAATTGTATGGTGGAAAGTATGCATACATCATTCCAATAATTAAATCATTCTTAAGAGTTTACATTTCTCAACCGAGTTCCTCTTTTCACCTTCAGCTTGTAACAGAATTTTTGATTACCTGTATGACATAGGTTACAAAAATAAAACACGAAATAATAATGTTTAACTTAGACCAATAAATACTGGATCTCCCATCCACTACAAAAAACTTCAGAAGCATCCTTTAATATTAAAATCCGTCTTGAAAATCACTGGTACATATGTTACCGTGCTGAGCTTTAAACCTTTAAAAGCAACCATCACGCAACTAGTTAAACTAGTGCTTACGGAATAAGAAAGAAAAAAAAAAAAGAAAGGCAGCCCAATCAGCACTTGCTATTAAGGTGCGCCAGAGGCTGTGTCACGAAGCCTCTTTATTCTATATCTTAAGATCTTTATAATAGACCTAAGTGGATATTCTTGTATAAAATCATGCAACAAAAGCACTGAATGAGACTATCGAGGAATAAGCTTTTCAGGCTTGGAGAAAAGACTCATGAAAGCTCCCAGAAATACACAGATTTTCATTTAAACGTTTCTCGTGCGAATTTTGAGGCGTCGCTTCAGAAGCGCCCTAAGTATTTTTTTTCCTAATGAGATACAGCATCAAAAATTCTACAGAGCTTTGTCTATAATGCATAGGATCACAAAAAAGGTCGTCAGCCCTATATATGTATCATTTTATTATTGACTGTCTACAGTTTTATACTACATACCAGAGATTATGATCTGACTCATTTAAAAATTCCGCAGGCGCAAAAAAACTAACAGTAATATTCAAACAAAGGAGGTTAGAATAGAAGGAGGGAGGGTTCACAGTTTCCGCCACTATCCGAAAATGAAACTTGCCTAACAAGCGATGGCTATGTTTTTGAGATCAAAACATTGCTCTATGGCAACGAAATGTACATGTTTCTAGGATGTTCCATTCACGTGCCTTTAAATAAAAATGTATAAAATTGACTATAGAATTCAGCTCGATTGTTAAATTTTTGTTTCAGAGTTATAACGATAATAGCTATAATTTACCATATATAGGAGCCCAAATTCATACATTTTTTTTTATTTGTATAAATAACATATCAGTAGTAAGTCACAAATATTAAAGCAAAATAAAACAGATTTATGTAAATTTAATGATTTCATTTTATACTTGTTAAGTATTTATTCATACTTATTTCGTATTTATTCATACTTATTTCATACCATTATTTATTATATTTGTTTCATATTTTATATAGTTTCAATTAAAGAAATTAAATTCAAATTAAATTAAAGAAAATTAAGTATATCAATTTTCGGATATATCTTCCCAAATTTTCAATTATGGTAAATATTTTACTTACATTATCGTTATATTGAACAGAAATTTTATTAATAAATTTTAAGCATAAGTATATTTTATGCAAACAATTTAAACAACAGAACTGTTTATCTCGAAAAAACATATTACGTTTTCACAATACATAAAAATGCATAATAAATAACACGTAGAAGAAAAACTACTGCATTTAATAATTTTATAATTCATAAAAGTAGAAAAAATCACTTTCTTATTTGTTATGAAAATTATCGGAAAATTCATTAAAGCGTTCAAATAGCATAGTTTAAATCCTAGCATATCTCATTGCATGTTGAGGAAAAACGATATTAATTGTAAACGAAAACAAAAAAATATATTTAATGTAATTACTATTCAGTCCTTTTTTTACATCCTGAATAGAAAATACACGACATGGTTATATTTTTAAACATCTTTAATAAATTCCATGAAAATTAATCACAGGAAGATTTCTAGACTTTCTAGTTGTGTATCCATATCCATACGATATCCTATACTTCAAATAGTTAAAAAAATAAAAGTCACTATGACGAATAATAGTGATCGGAGAAATATGGTTGTTTTTCAAAATTTCTTCTTAAGCTAATTAGACAATTCCAATACAAATCTATGCAGAATCTCTTACAGTTAAATACGTACACAGAAATTGAAAGTTATAAAATGCAAAATAAAATATTTAAGATATTAAATTAGCAGTATTTCAAAATACTACTTATGTACACACAGAAATTTTAGATAAATTTGTAACAATACTTATAGCATATTTCTGTTTGCCTTGCAAAATAAATTATTATTGTTTAAATTAATACATCAGCATTCGAAACATATTATTATTAGTTATATAATATTACTGTAGTAGTTTAGTATGTAATACAGCGGCTTTCAAACATGTTTTTTCGCATCTGTATTTTTTTATGTTTGGGTACGATCAAATATTTTATTTTACTAGTTAACTAATTCATCAGTTTACCATCTTACGCTATTGTCGCGATGTTGAGATTGTTCACATTAAATGAATCTTTTATGTTAAAGAAAGGCTGAATTTGATTTTTAGCTACACGCAAAGCGACTGAGCACGTCCATGAAAAACAACAGCTGCTTCCATCATAATTTCAACTAGCGGTGTGGACGTTGAAAAAAGCAATTTTATTGATATTCTTTATGATTCGGCAGTAAAATTCTCGGCAGTCTCCGAAAATATTCTCTGTTGTACTGGAAAAAATACTGATTCAGTTTCTATACTTTTTTATTTTTTCCTTTTCTCATCGCACTAACGGCTAGACATCTTAACTAAGTATCTGAAACGTGAAACTTGGAAGAATGTGATTTTGTTGCTAAGATTTACTTATATTTATTTTACATTAAAAAAGCGCAGTTTTGTACCTTGTTTCTCATTTTCAGAACAAGCTCTGCAAAGTCGGAGAATTGATATTTATTACGCTCCCAAGTTACACAGAATGCTTTATTAAATATCGCCGATGTTTACTGATACATAGGATAGTCAATGTTCTGCTCGAGTGCGATTCGGTCAAGTTAAGAAATAAATGACAAGACTTAGCATGGTTATTTATTTCGTGCAATGCATTAAAAATAACAGACACAATTTCACAACAGAACAAACTTTCGCATCATTTTCTAAGAAATAACTTCTCCGTATAGATGCAAAATAATTCACAAGTAGTTCCGTACAGTCTTTATTATTCATTTTAAGCGTATACACTCTACATCAGTTAGATAAAAACAATTAATTTAAATTACTACTTAAACGATAGTCTATTTGTTTGCATGACAAGTTGAAGGCTTATACCATTCGGAAATACTTGGTGATTGTCGTTCATGTAAAATGTTTCCTGGTTTCGTTCGTCGCGAGTTTTTCTTGAAACTTCCACAAACTCTACTTTTAATTAGGAGAATATTCCTTTTTGTATTTTTTTATGTATCTTGCTTTATTTTGAGTTATATTTTTGATTTGTAATATCGAGTTCATGTGTTTCTGCTAAGGCAGTACTGAATTCAAAGATCGGCTCCATTCAACGCTGCTTTGAGCTATAAAACACAAGGTAGACAACTGTGCAAAAATTTGCCGACACTTTAGAACATCATTATCAGTGACCACAGAACAATTCATCAGCCACTAGTAGCCGGATAGCTCTAAAAAATGGTAATTCGTTCTGGATTTGAATCCCGATGAACGAGTCCATGTAAAACATGAATAGGATCCTGTTTCCCTTAAAACTTCTTCTATGCAGGCGTTCTTCTCTTTAGGTAGATAACCCTGATGCGTACGAACTCTCCACCAAAAACTGGTGAGCAGAAGCCTTTTCTTCTCTCTTGTCTTATTTCCAAATCAACTTCTCTCGGGATTCCCTTATCGCAAAATATGAGTTATTGGACATCTACATTAACGTGAGTGAATGTAAATGAAGAACATCAAAAGGCTTAGGCATCCATCGAAACCAATATCACTTGTGTAAAATGAATGATGCTTTTGAATACACTCAAAGAGGCAAAATCGTTTATAAACTTCCAGCATACACTTGCAGCATCGCCAAACTGTATCAGCTACAGTATCTAGTTGGGAAACTCGTTGCACTCCAACCCAGAAATTAATACAGTTTGGACAGCATATTTCACTCTGACCGTTGTATTGCCCCAATCTTCCACAGACTAATGCCTTTCCCAGTCTCTGAGTTACGGCTTAGAGGTACAGGTAGCCATATCCGAAACTCAGTCAATGTGAGCATATTAGATTCTAACACAGCTCAGTTCTACAAGTCTAAGCTAAAAATTATTTCTGCAAGCCGACAGAAATTCATCAGTGGAGAGAACCCTTACATTCTAGAATAATCAACTTTTGACATTTTAAAAAATCAACATTTCTGGTATGCTGCATAGTGACCAGAATCCAGATTTACCCAAATAACACAATATTACAAACAAATATACATCCATTAATTTTAATATTACGTTTAAGTTGTTGCCATGTATTACATAAAATATTATTTTGAACGTAATGCTATTTTTTAGCTGTCTAGCAAGCTTATTGATAATTATTATGTGGAAGAAGTACGTGTAGGTTAAGTACTCCTCTTAACACTCTTTTCTATCTTTTATCTCAGAAAATAAAAACCACACAAAATTTAGTTGCCATTTTTGCATGTAGAATAGAATTTGTTTGTGAGCGGAGACGTCTCTAGGGCACAGAACCTGACTCTGATAACCTGTACGGAAATTCATCACCCACTTAGTCAAATTCCTATCTCTTTTAAATGGCTGCTCACTTAAGTGGAAAGACTGAAGAAAAGAAGATGGCTTTACAGTACTATAAGCATTTGGCTGAGGCAATACCGTCTGCAATGAAAGGAAGGTTTATGGAATGCTTATCAGATAAAATAAAATTTTCTGATATTATCAAATATCGATAATATTTCTTTTAGTATTACCACTCGGATACAGCTGCACATATTGGTGTTTTCGGGAACGAGAGGGCGGATTTGTTGGCAAAAGAATCAGCCCTGGGAGAAGGCGATATTTGTGTTGATATTAACAATTACAGAAGAATTACAGTGAGAAAGATGAAGGAAAATATAATTGAAAAATGGGCTCGGGAATGGACTAATTCTAATAGAAACAAAGGATATTTAAAAATTTTAGAAATAGAACGAAAAATGAATATTATAAAAAATATAGATATAATACAGGTTATAACAAACCATAGCAGATTCCCGGCCTATTTGAAACGATTTAATTTCCAGGTAAATGATCAATGTTTAATATGTGGAAAATATGGTAATGCAGCACATTTTATGGAAGAGTGTAAATTAACAGAAAGGGTTCATAAGAAATTTGGTGTTATAAATGAGCAAAACATAAAAGAAAGAAGTCGATATTTGAATATATATGCAGAAGAGATAATGAGAATTGTAAATGAAAAATGAAAATAAGACTGAAATAGGCATAGTGAACTGAAGATCTTTAAAAAAAAAGGGTGGGGGATTTTTTTTTGTGTGTGTTGTATGAATGAGTTATGTATTGTCTTTTTATTATTTTGCTAACCGTTTTTGATTATGATTTTTCTAACTTCGTTTATGTGAGTGCGAGTTTTTAAGAGTTTAATGGCTTGCAACCGTGATTTATACTTGCTTGTTTGGTTTATGTTTTCGTTTTTTTTTTTTAAGTTATTTGGAGCTCGGCCTGGTTTCCTGGAGGTTTTCTTAGAAGAGAATGAAAACTGATTTTTATGCTAATGGTTTGGTTTTGGATTTCAGGTAGTTTTGAACACAGATGGCTCGTTGGCTCTTTGTTTTTGGCTGGAGGGGCCTGCTCATTATTGGTCATAAGGCTGGCTTTGCCAGCTAGGGGGACCTGGGCTACGCCCTATATCAAACAAACAATCAAACAGCTGCTCAAGTAGAAATTTACCGAAATTGATCACTGGCTTCAGTAGCACAGCAGCATAAATGGATAAGACTTTCGATCTGAAATCCTAATAGAGACTATATCTTAAAAGTTTACATTCAAATCTAAATTATTCTTCATGTCACTAACAGATGTATAAATGATACCGTGAAATAATTAAAGAAATATTGATTTTTGAAGATGACTCAGAGCATCATGCTTCTGCTCAATATACAATGCTCAACATTGAAAATGCAACACCGTGGTCAGAAAGTGATGAAATTTGGAAAAAAGACAGAGACAGCAAGCAGCAATAAGTGATCTTTATTTCAAAATGATAGTCAGAATATAGAGCGAGAACGGCGTCGGCTCAGTAGGATGTAGGACCACCGCGGACAGCGATGCACGAAGAAACACGTCTAGGGATAGAGTCAATAAGAGTGCGGATGGGGTCCTGAGGGATGGCTCTCCATTCCCTTTCAACCATTTGCCACAGCTCGTCTTCTGAATGAGGCAGGCGCAGGGTCTGCAAACGGAGTCCAATCACATCCCATACATGTTCGATTGGTGACAGATCAGGAGGATACGATGACCAGAGAAGTATCTGTATACCTTGCAGAGCATGTTGGCAGATGCGAGCACTGTGTGGTCGGGCGTTATCCAGCTGAAAAATGACATTAGGCAGCCCATGAAGGTAGAGGACTGCCACCGGCCGCAGTACATTATCCAAGTATCGTTGGGCCGTCATAGTGCCCTGAATACGAACTAGAGGTGACCTGGAATCGTAGGCAATAACGCCCCAAACCATTATGCCACGTGTTCGCGCGGTGGGACGGTCCACAGTTACTGCCGGATTAGATCTGCTTCCACGTCGACGCCACACACGTATGCGGCAACTGTCACTGGATAAACAGAAGCGTAACTCATCTGAGAACACGACGTTTCGCATTCTGTCATCCATAATAATCCAGTCCGGCACCATTCTACACGTTGGCGTCTATGCTATGCGGTCAATGGCAGTCTTTTTAACGGACGCCGTGAGTGCATGCCACGTTCAACCAATCGATGGGAAATGGTTCTCGTCGACACGGAAACATCCAGGGTATCTTGCACATGCGGCAGAATCGCGGTACAAGTGACTTGCGGGAACTTCACAGGTTGTCAGCGCATGCGTCGATTCACGCGTGCTGACGTCACTCTGGCTGCACTTGCACCCCTCCTTTTTCCCACATTCCCTTGTTCCAATCATAGCCGATGCACCGTGCTCGCATCCATGTGGGTATCAGCAGCGATTTGACGTAAGGACCAATCCGCCCTTCTCAGTCCGATCACCATACCCCTCATAAAATCGTCTATCTGCTGGAAGTGCTTTCGTTGACGGCGGGCCTGGCATTCTCTCCTATTACACGTATCCTCTGGGACAAAAACCAACTTTCTTCGATAATTCGTCTGGCAGAAATAACGACACGAATATTGCCCATTCTGCACGTTCCTTCCCTTATATCTTACTTCACGTGCGTCGGAGAGCTGCGCATTTCACATCATTTGCATAACTCAATGACGTCTACTCTAAAATTTGCATAAATTTCTGACCACTCCTTCTTGGTGTTGCAATTTCAATGTCGAGCAGTGTGTTTTACTAATTTAGCAACTACAGCTAAGGAGATTTTAAAATTCCAGATATTTTAAGATAATAAAATTTTTATTTGCCTTATCTGCAATGATATTTACTTTGATTATAGATAATTATTATAATTATCATAACTTTGAATATCCGATCAGCATTTATTATATATTTATTTTCTCTGAAACGAATAAAAAAGTGGCCTTAGGATATCTGTGAATTTTTAAGCTTAGAAAGTCTGCTTTGCCATATGGAAGATTTCCTGCAGAAATTTTGTTTCTATTTAGTTGCACGTGGGTAATCACAAAAGCATCATGCAACGTTTAACTTCCATGAGTTGGACACATGATAGATACATAAGCATTCTGTCATCCTGTCCATTCGATTTCTCGCAAGAAAGTCAGGAAGGAAACTATTTTCCTTGTAAAATTATGCATAATTTTGCTATCTAACTTACCTTCATCTGTGGAGTAATGGGAATTACAGTGATATGTCCAACTTGGTACGCTTCTTGCTTGGACACGACACTTTTGTTTCGTACGCGCAGAGGCGTAGCTAGAGCGGGCGAGGCAAGGAGGGACATTTATCCCCGAGTGCAGCATCCAGTTATGTTAAGAATTGATGTTAAGAATTTTAGAATGAAATGTTTTCCACTCCTGGCAAATAGGAGAGGCGCGAGATCTTCATTTGTCCCCGGGCGCTAAAACCTTAGCTACAGCTCTGCGTATACGACACTTTTTTGGAATACGACACGAGTTCGATGAGTCACAACTGTTCTCATTACACTTGCTCAAATATTTCGAAATAATACTACGATTGCCCATGAACGTCAGTATTCCTGTTGGTACAATTCAGTAAACAACCCGCACTATAGTTCTGACTTTTCAAGTGATTTTCTCTTTTTTCGAAAAAATATTCCTTAACTTTTTCATTAACAATGACAGAAAAGCAACGAAGAAGACTGTTAGGATCATCAGAAGTGAAAAAAAGAGATTGTTGAAAAGTAGGAACACATGTGTATCCGGGACTTGACTTCCTGCATATCGTATGCCAAGTACGGTGGTATCTACACGACTCAGAAAAAAAGGACGCTAAATCGGCTATCGTTGCAAAGGTGCTGAAACTGATTAACAAATATCAGAGACTTTAAAGCATGTTAAAAATTCTTTTGATCTGAATAGCAGAAAAATCATTTACATAGAATATCATGTGCAGTGCTTCGTTTATATAGAGTATATATTTAACCCACCGCATTTGTTGTTTTAGTATTGAATTGTGTCATAATAATAACAAAAGAATATTTTTATACGAACGGATGTATAACTTTTATAACAAAGGATATTATTCCCTTAATGGTTCGTTGGGTGTACATCCCACGATCTGAAATGGAATAAATGAGGTATACCGAGGTACCACAGTATTTCTTTCAGTATCGCTTAATGCTTTGTTTAAGTTATTTTTATTAATTTATAAAAACGAGTTTGTGATTAATTTTCAGCAAAAAAAATTATTAAAATTATTTATGCCTTAGAATTTTAACTTCAAAAATCATAAAAAAATTTTAAAAAATAGAATTATATTCAAATTTTCTATGGCCATATAGTTAATTAAGTTTGCAAATTATTTAACAAATTATTTTTTAAAAAAATGAATGAATCCAAAAGGAATCTATCGGTAAACCGACAACGAAAGAAAAGAAATTCACCAGCTCATCAAGGACGTCCTTTAGACGTCCTTTTTTTCAAACAAATATGTTTGTCATATTAAATGCGACCAAAAAAAACGAAGTGAATGTTTTCATTTATCACCCTAAATTTCAAAGATAAATAGAAGACCTTAAGAAAACTGAATGTATGTTTAGAATTAGAAAGAGTGGAACAGTAGTATTATGAGACCGATGATCCGATTTCTTTTAGAATACGGAATCTGATAATAATACTGTATACAATTTTTAGCCCTCGAGATCCTGGTAACAACACAAATACGTTAAGTTGCTTATATATTACGATGCAATTTACTTGAAGAAGAAATGGTAACACCTGATTTCTACAGATCTAAACTTCGGTCATAATATTTACTGCTGTGAATGAGGTAGCTTATATCTTTTAGCAACCGCAGATATATGTCAAGTATTTATCGTATAATGTTTTTCTTCCAGTCCAATATTTTATTACACGCAAGTTACATTTTTATGGAAAATTATGAACTCTCATAATAAAATAATGAATAAGGTACAAAATTTACTGATTGCGAACAAAGAGTAAATTAAACGTCGGGTATTTTCTTCAGAAAAAATATGTTTTTGTTTGTTTGTTTGTGGTTTATCCCATTCAATCGACCGCAACAGAGATCAGAACCATGCACCTGCTATGGACTTCAAAACCTCGAAGAACAACTCCAGGACAGAAAAGCAGTTGGTTCCTCTGTCAATCAATGCAAGACAGTCAAGTTGCATTTCGGGCAAAAGTGATATGCTTTAATGCCCGACACAAAACGTAGAGCGCGCGAATGACCTATGCGCAGCCTAGTGAGAGCCATTTGTTTAAACACATTGCTTGCCTCTGTTAGGCCAGGGCCAGGACGGTTGCCAAAATACCACTCATGTGTGGAGGTCTTTCTCGAGTGGAGTTGATTTCTAACTTGACCCGCGAAGCAAGTTCCAAGACAGAAAGACGGCCACCATCAGAGTATCCTTAAAGCTGCCCTCCCTGACCAGTCCATCTGCTATCTTTTTACCACAAACCTCCCCATGTGAAGGCATCTATTAAAAAAATATCTCATTATGGGCACACAAACAACCCAAATGCTGGACAGTATTCAAAGCAATTCTGTCTCCAAGTTTCCATCACTCAGCCAAGTGCTGTATAGAGCTCCGGCTATCGCTCAGAATTCAGATGTCAGTATTGATGTCTAAATTACTTCTCATATCTTCGCGAAGATTTTTTATTCGATAACTTCGCAAATTAATATAGAATTTATAGCAGATATAAGTAGTTACCTTATAATGTATCTTAATAAAAAAAACTGAATTTTATTTTGAAAATCGCCAGTGGATTACATTTACAGTATGGTTATCGCGATTATTTTAATATCGAATTACCTCTAATTTAGAAAATAATTCTGTTACTACTTGCTTAGTTGCACGTTTTTGGCGACAGAAATTATTTAGCATTCCTCACATGGACCTACGGTCAAGATGAAATAACTATAATGTTAAACAAGTCAAGGCTAGCATCTAAAAAAGTTCCGGAACGAAAAACACGAAAACGTGAGATTCGGGATCATTAAAAAGCATTATTTTTCGTTTATGACTAAAAAGTGTTTTTTTTTATCTGAAGAAAGTTCAAGAAATAAAAACCAACAGATAAAAAGATGTTCTAATGCTTTAAACCTGTTTCAAACCTTTTTTTTCTCTTCATGTTAACAATTTGTAAAGAAACGAACAAACTTCTGGGTTCCTCTGTAAAATATTTAATACCTATTAAGAATGAATTTTGCTCAAAAGGATTTTCCTTTTTTACTTTCTTCTACGACGTGAAGAAAGTATTGTTATCGCGAAAAATTTCAGGTATCATATTTCAACGAAAATATCCATTTTGACCTATATCGAATACATTTGAATGATGTTTTTTTTGAGTGACATCGGTCTGCGTCGTCGGCGAGGAGGTCTCAGGAGCTTGGATAGTTCACCTCGAAAGGCAGCCCCAGGACGAGGATCCATCTCTTGCGTTCTATACGCACAGACTCGCCTTTCCCCAGAAATCGACTGGGAGCAATTCCGGCGTTCAAGCTAGGTCAATATCTAGACAGACTCGACTTCAGGCTCGGCAGGGACCATATGGTACTGTCTTGTCTGCCACTTGGTTGTGGGAACGCTACATGGTTAGATTTATAAGTTTGTCCGGGGGTGGGAATGGTTCCCCCTGGTCAAAATTACGGACCCCTGATATACGTCCTCTTTGTTGACGATTGTGATTAAGCGCTGTATTTACCCAGACTTAAGCGCTGTATTTACCCAGACCATTAATGTGTTGCTGCTTCTGTTCTTTTTCTCTGCTCCTTTGCACCATAACTCGCAACTACGGCATTTGCAACTCTACATTCCTATGAAATTCCGAGTCGTCTCTGTATCCCCTACACACATTGAAAGTTTGTCGGTCTGGTAACGAATCATCCAATATCGCCACTCTGTTACACAGGTCGGTGAGCTCATTTTTCTTTTCTTATATATTGCTAAGTTGTGCATTTTTTGCATTGAAAATGGTTGAATTGTTGTTCTTAGGTTCCGGTTAAGGGTTTTATGCCTTTAGTTATGATCTGCATGCAATAGTTGTAGAATTATCAACAATTTAAATTTTAAATGATGCTCAGCTTAACAAGGCCGCCATTTGTTTGCATTTGAAACTCTTAGTAGAACAGTGAATTAAGTCAGTATTGCACCAAATTCAGCGTCTTTTTGCCGAGTGTGACCAAAAGTAGAAACTAATTTTAATCGTAAAAAAAGTGTTTTTAACTGTTTTTAGCTGTATTTGGTGTTGTAAGTTTTTTTTTTTTCAGTCCAAAGGAATTTAGTCCCGAAGGACTATTACTTTCGTTTTGCGATTTTGCGTCGATTCACTCTGAATGCCCGTTTCACTTTTCAAATTGTTGCCACTAAATGTTATCGCTCTGCATTAAATTTTAAAAAATGAAAAATCTGCATAAATGTATGCATGTTTCTCGCATTGTGATAAAACCTAGAGCCATCGAATTTTGAATGACGTAATCCTACTGCGAATATGGGCATCTGGAAGCCCTAATTTTGAATTTGAAATTTGCTTTATTATCGATTTTATGTTTTGTAACATTTCAACGAATTTCTGATTAACAAACTAAATGATTTCAAAGCGAGCAATGGCAACACTGTACGGAAAAAAAAAACATTTTTATCTCCAGCGCACGAGACTTACGGAAATTCTAAAGATATGTTCATTTTAAAATGATTTTGCGATATTGATTTTGAACTGAATTTTATGGTTTGAGTACGTAGTACATGATATTTAATAAAAAAAGGTAGCACACGAAACGTTAAAAAAACGCGCCTTTGGACGTAATTTAAAATCTGAAATCTTTCAGATTTTTTATTTCAATCAAATTAAAATTTTAATCTTTTTTTTTTTTTACTTTACAGTTTTTAATGAAGATACTGTAAGTTTTTATGTATTTTTGCTTTGCCGCGAAGTGAAGGAGTGACCTGGTTGAATGAGAAATATATTTGCAATGAAATTCGAGGATATAACAGTAAATAAAATGCATCCAAAATATATATAATTTAATGTAATATATAATTTAATTTTTAATTTTTTAACCTATTGAAGGATGCCGTGTGGTGCCCACATCAGATTTTTTTACGAAGTTAAATAATAAATGTTAATAAATTATTTCTGAAATATCATAATTTGAGCAAAACGTTTTAGAATATTCGATTGTTTGTAATGCAAAGAAATGCTTTAATCTTTTAAAGAAAATCGACAGACTATATGACAGATTTCTATTCTTGAAAGAGCAAATTTATTTGCTCGAAACCGATTGAGGAGTTCTTTGAAATTAAAGTCAATCTACAGTTAAATTTTATCTAATTTTTGAGTTCAAATTGTGATTGCTTCTAAGAGAATTTCCGCAGAACATTCCAACCTCTAGAATTAACGTCTGGAAATGAAAGAGGTAGAAATAAACGTTCTCTAATGTGTAAATTAACCGTTAGCTCACTTAAAAGGTAATATCACTTAAAGAGAGAAAATAGTTTATTCATTAGGTGGATAATGATAGGGGACATTTAAAAGGAATACCTGTTAAAAAGGAAGAAGGGTTAATTTGCTGAGCAGGTAATGATAGGAGGAAAAGCCAAGTATTGTAAAAGTAATATTAGTTTAAGAGGGAAATAACTAATTCAATTAAGTGCTTAATTATACAGTAACGTAAGAAGCAATCGCTTCTATATACAAGATATATCATTATTTTGTATCTGAAATTGTTATACCTATTTTTCAGAGGTTTTATCTAAAAAACAATGCAGAAAATTCAACTAAATTCATCAAAAGACGTAATATTTTCATATTGTCTATAATATTACTTGACAATTAGTATGGTAAAGCGTCTAATTAAAAACTTTATTCTTTATGAGAAATTCGAAAGAAGAAAATTTAAGACTTCCTGTCAAAAAGTATATACTTGAAAATCTATTTTTAAGATTCATGGATTGCAATTACGTAAGATAATCTGAAAATACGCGAGTGCTCAATATGAGACTTACACATATAACTGTTACATATGCTGCTACAGAAAAATAGAATATTGTCTCGATGAATGACGCTGCAACCATAGGTATAACAGTTGGGGAGGTTGTTCGCTGATTCTGCTGGTCAACTATAGCGATATACCAATCTTCAGATGGGGTTGTAACTGTCAGTCCACAGGGCATTGGGTTTCGGACGCTTATTTCACTTATTTGGAATTGATCCCATATTTAAGAAATTACTGAATGATAAATACCAAAGAAAAGAGCGACTTCTTTGATTACTTGTGCTGCTTCGTTCATCCCACAGCACGCCAGCGCTCACTACATGCCATTCGTCTTCATTCGGCAACAGAAACAATAATACCATCAAAATTTATTCTACGAAAATTATAAACACTTCGCATCAGCATTTAAGTGAACCAACTCAAACCTTTCACAATGCTGGCGTCTCCAAATGACTGCATATGTTCGATGTCAATGTATTAGGACTGAGTGTTCGGTGCATATTCTTGGCAAATATCTTCGTGAACAGCTTAAAGTCCTGATCTTGAACAGGGAGCTGAATGCAGCTATGTTCTGTGGTAGGATACTGTGATTAAGTTGGAGAATAACTGCACTTGAAAGGGATTTAAAAGCCTCTTTTATTAAATCCCTATTATGTACAACCACTTCCCAACTCGGGAGGGATAGAGAACGTAAAGACCACACTTGGGTCTAAAATGAACAATCAAATTTAAACTAAAACTAAATAGAAATTAAATTAGTCGTTGCTCGCAGAGCTATAACGCGAGGTTGGCCTCTAACTAAATGGTGCATAGCAAGATTTACTAATACTGACGCACTTGGAATTATTTCAATAAGCAATCACGTAAAGCGCTATGGCTTAGAATTTAACTGCTAGCTAGTCAGAAGAACGTCAAATAGAATGATCGTGGTCTGAGACTAAAAGCTCTCTCACACTGAGAGGTTTCTACCTCTTGCTTAAATATAACTTGGCTCCACTTCAAATTGAAAACTGAAAACGCGCGCTTCTTCTAACGGGAAGTTGAAAATGAGAAGGGATAGAAAGATTTAAATTAAAATAAAATTTTGTTAGTTTAACTAAATCCTTACAAATGGTGATTGGCTGTAACATGCGACGTTTTCGTACTACTCCTCAAATTCAACAACGCTTTCGAAAATTGTTAATTTGCATTGTGTCCCTAACTTCTGGAAGTCAGTATATGTAAAATCTACCTCTAACTTTGTAGTTATATATATAGTTCTGCGTAAATTAAAGCTGAAAGTTATAAACAACACGTGTATAACTGTAAATATATGTTGTTCAAATCTACTGAAGCTTGATAGCAAATTTTGCAAAATTAATGGAATTCGCTAAATTGGGTGATATCTTGGTAAACTTGGTGAGAACCAATGTAACGATTTTTCAAAATATTATAGTAGTCCTATTTACTTTTGCCTCATTTTGACGAAATTGTAAATGCAGGCTACAGAGCCGCGAGTTGTAATTCAGTTTGCACGACAGAGGTGAGTTCAAGTACTCGGTGATTTCAAGCCCTACCTAAGGCCGTGGCATTGCAGTCTCTTTTGTCTTTTGAACTTTAGAAGTGTGAAATTTCAACTGCAAGTGTTTCTGTACATGTTTCAAGCGAGGAATCTCTGATATTAATAACAGCATCAGAAAAAGAAACCAACTAATGTTTCTCGGTTTTGCTGAAGTTCTTCCGAGAGTAATTTTAATTTAAGTGGCATTTCTAAGCTCTTCAACCGAAAATTTTTGTTGTAAGCATTGCGGCTCAGAGAATCCACTGAAAAAAATCCATATTTACTTCTTAAACTAATTATATCTTCCTCTTGTTAAATAAGTGAAAAATTCTTTGCGTAACATTACCGCCTGACATCATAATGTAATAGATAAGCTTTGGTCCGCTAATTTGATCAGTATGTTTTAAACAAATGATTTTGAATTCTGTGTCTCGAATTTCTGGGGACTAATTCTCAAACCAGTTATCCTCTCGTATTTGTTTAAATTAAAACTGTTCGAGTCATTACATTGGAATACGAATCAGACTGCAAATCCCATTTTAAACTTTTTAAAAATTGTTTGTTTATTTTTTTGAAATTTTAAATCCAACTGCAGTTTTGTTTTCCACTTATATGCCTAATCTTCATAACAGATTATATATTTTGTTATATGGAACTAATCATTCGTAAATTCCGTATTGAAATTTGGGTTTCTTCTGAGGAAGGACATGAGCATTTAGAAAACAGAACTAAAATTAAGTTATTTCAGTGTGCTTTCTTAAGAGAAGTCTTTTAAATACGTAACATATGAAGATATTTTACTTTTTTAATGACATAAAAATAAGAACGTAAATTTTATGTAATCGTTTCTGATAAATTAACATTTTTAAAAACTATTTTTCCATTCACTTCACAAGAACACCTGCGCATTTTAAACATATATTAGCACGTTTTTAAATTCTTAGAAGATGGTTTCATTGCACTCCTCGAAAACGTTAAAAGAAATGGTGTGTGGAATTTTTTCTCAGTTTTTTTGACTTTATTAGAACGATTTTGTATTTTGCTCATAAACGGTCTTGAAATATCACAATTTCATTAACTTTATAATCATCACTAAATCAATGTTCTAGCATATGCTTATATAAATTATAGAACAGAAGTTATCACTGGGCTCATAGAAGGCCTACATAACAATTTATATTGTTACTGTCTTAGCGGAAAGTTCCAGTCAACTGTGATTTATTTCAGGGGTAAACATTTTTGAGACCAGTGCAAGGTAGTCTTCGCATACCCAGCACTTAGTTAATCAGAAACTTAGTACGCACTTATTCTGTAGCAAGTAGTTTAGTCTTCAGCTTCAAAGATAGCTTTTACTAGATGATCGGAACGCGGGTTATCTTCCAACGACCACCAGACGTGCTTAAACAAAGGTATTTCTGCCTTAAGATTCATATGTGAAGGATCAGGTACCATAATATATATTCATTATATTTTCATGGATGTGTGTAATGTGTCTTTCTTGTTAAAGATGTGATAACAGTAGAATCTGTGATATTCTGTTACATATCATAGACATTCTAAGCATTAACTAACACAATGCGCTACAAAAATATCTTTATAAAGGTGTTTTACAGGTACATTCATATAAAGGATGAAGCAACGTCTGACCCAGATAGGTTAATGCATAATATATAAGCTGTTAAATTCCTTTACTATACCTCCTCTATTATACTATACGATACCCATTATTCATAATATAATTTTAAATAAAAACTTTAATTTTTCGACACTGTTGTTAAGCAGTATTAGAATAAAGTATCTCAAAATGAAATTCTGTTACGCTGCTGTTCGTTACAAAGGATCTTATATCATAAATTCTGATGACAAGCTGAGCGATTAAAAACTCTAGTAAACTATACTTTTCTAGTATATAGTAACCCGGAATTTAACTGAAAACTTTTTCAGTGAATTCTAGCTGAAATAAATAAAAAATTGTATTTTAATTTCAGTTAAAATTATTTTAAAAATAAATATAATATTGACACTATCCACAATTTAAAAACTTTATTTTGGCTTAGCTTTAGAAAATAATTTATTAGTCTATGATTTGAAATTTAGATATACTTCAAAAACTTGGGCTTTATAAAAATAATACCTCATTATACCAGATATTTAAAAGACTGTTCCATGCATTTTAGATAATACAGCTTTTCTACGATAGTTTAAAATAAATACAGTTCTGATAAACTCCATTAAGTATCTCTGTAAACATTGCTAAAAAGGTTTCTTTTATTATATCTTCCTTTAAGTAGAGAATAATTTGCATGGAAATTACGTTAAAATAAAATCAAAGTAAGTTTAAAAAAGAGCATTTGTTTTTATATATAATCCCTCTCATTACCTGAAGTAATTACTTAAGTTAGAAAAACAAGGTTTAAAAAATGGTATCTCGGAAGAGAATTATGTCGTCGACTAATTACAGTAGGAAATATGGAAAAGTAGATATCTTATTACTAGCCAAGAATATGAATTAACAGAATATAGAACACCTATACAAATCTATTGTTCAATGTTATTTAATATAATTAAGGTCGAAATTGTTTAAATTGCTGCACATCATGAAATGTAAATGCTAAATTTTAAGACAGTAAACAAACAAAGTAAGTATTTAAAATTGCAAACCATGCTAAGCGCATTTAATGAAAATAAGGATTCGGAAGATTGTTAAAAGATTCGAATTGAAAGACTGAAAATTTCTGATCATGAATTTAATTCTCGTCATTATTTGCTATTCTTTCAGAAAAAAATTTATTGGTTTTAATGAATCGGTTGAAATTACTGTATTGATTTTTTAGTCACCTTATCTGTGTCTCTGTTAAATTCTATCAGAATTTGATGCATTGGATTTGAAACTATTTTTGTTTATTCATTGCTTAAAATTTCATGCAAAAAGAAAATTTCTAGTTCAGCTCTTTTTTTTCACAAAGTGTGATCTTAGAGGTCAAAAGAAGAAGAGGTCCCAAGTCAAACGAAATATATAGACTTAGCTTACAAAACTATAAACTAATATATATTTACTAATATAAACTAATATATAATAGATATTTAAATGAATATAACTTGTTACAGTAACATATGTAAAAGCATTAACTGGTTTGCATGGATTTGGCAATAGCACGGTATGCTCGCTCATTTTCAATCTAAGAATCGTTTCTGTTTCTTCTGCTTTATAACTTGTTACTTAATATATTACATATTCCGTCAATTTTTAAATAACATTTGTCCCGATCTGATGTGTAGAGAACCAATGATTTCAGCAATAAGTTTATTAATGAAAGTACGTTTCCTTCGATATCTCTCCACGAAGGTATTCTTCCTCTTGGACAGATAGATTTCGTGCATTTTGTCGTATTAAATAAGGAAAAGTAGAACTTCACGAGTGAAATTAAAATACTGTAGCATTCAGAGTACAAATACTTTTCAAGGTCTTAAGTTTTTTCCGTATCATATCCGTTCTTAAGTGTTTCCGTATCTATTGAAAAAATAACCTCCTTAAGTACTGTGTTTTCATTTCGTTTCTTGAATAGGATTACGTTTTCTTTGTTATTTACATACTATCATTGCATTTCGCTAATACTATAATACACAGAATGCTGGCAATGACTGAAAAGGAAAACACAACATAGCTTTATAAAGCTCCTAAAATGCTATAATCCATATAATTAAATACTATTTAATAATTAATTACTTAATTGTTAAAATACTACTTAATAATTAATTACTTAATAATTAATCACTTAATTATTAAAATGCTACTTAAATTAAGATACGTGCGAATTTATTCTATAGGTAGATGAATTTGAACATCTAATGAAAAATTAAAATCAAACTTCTACACTGAAGTATGTAATACATCAACGTGATGTTACGAATACCTTCTTTTTATTAGCAGTAATATTGCTAATGTCCATGAAATTGTCGTATTTAAATAAATAGGATACATTGCTACTTAAATATATTAAAATACAATACACTAACTAGATTATATTAATTAGATTACATTAAATTACATTAATTATATATAATTTACATTTCAAATTTAAACAAAATTTTCATTTTTAAATTGTTGTTGTTTGCACTAATTACATGAGCAAAGGAATTTCATTGCATACCAGTTACTTATGCTATGCTAATTTTGAAATTCAGCTAACATTTCAAATTATTTTAACTTAAAAAATTTAAGATGGTAAGGATGTAATTTATTAATTGAAATCTGTTCCAAACGACTACTTGTTTCAAATGAAGAAAAGTAAATTATTACATTCCGCAAAAGAAAGTTGAAAGCGTTTTCGTAAGAGTTTGTATAACTGAAATAGATATTTTATTGTAATTATCAAAGGCATAATATTTAATTTAATTTTTATTAAGGGGTATTTTTTACTTTTGATTTTCCAGGTCTAAAAATAATCTCTACAGATATTTCTGATTTAATTAATTCTAATATATATGATTTTACCTTTCCTTGCTTTCTCTTTTTTTATCTGAATCTAATTAAATTGGTCTTTCGGAAAGAAGAAATATTCGAAAAATTAATAATAAAAAGGAAAAAAAACTCGAAAGGATTCAGATTTTAACTTCGTATCAGTTTTATTATTAAGAATCGCTTTATTCGTACTTACGCTGCATAAAATTCAACACAAAATCGGAAAGTTTTAAAAGCAGTAAATTTTTAGAATTCTCAATACAGTGTTAAGTGCTAGCATACATTTTCTATTCTTTTTTACACTCTTTACTCAGTTCATTATATGAATATTCAGGTTTCTCAGTAAAAGGATTTACACAATTTTTTTGTCTTTTTATTTCTAATTTTTTTCTGTGTTTTTTTTCCTTTGCCTATTAAATATAACTTTCTTTACATTTGTCGTATAAAATGAGATACATTCCTCCAAAACGAGATACATATCCAATTCAGTAAGTGTTAAAGATTAAGACTTATAGATGATGTTAGTGACGATATAGGTATAGACAGGTACAGGTAAAAGGACGTATAGGTATAGGAGACACCAATGATGTACCATGGGCCAGCTGATAATGCCTTCCCATAATCTTAAAAAAATGATTTGCAACTTTTATATCAGAGTTTACAAAGAAAGGTCGAGGAAAAGAGCAACTGAAGTTTTCCAGAGGATCTAGCGTTTACCTATTATCGTACATCATGCAATCCCACCGTACACTCCACATCCAGTATTTTTTAAAAATAATGAATTAGGTCATAAAAAAGAGATTACAATATAGTTTCAATACAATTTGTTCCAATTCACAAATTAAATAGAACATCTGTGTTGGTGTAACAAAAATAACAGATAAACATGATGGGATAAATATGGTAAGTACTAGGAACACGATGTTATAATGAACTGTAATAATAATACTAAAGATGTGTCTACGTGCTTATTAGTTATAAAAGGTTATTACAGTTTAATAAGTTGACAAGGGGAATGAATCCTTTTGAACATATTCACAGGATGTAAAATTTCATTACATTTATGCAATATGAGAACTTATACTTGACAAAGGTCTAGGCTGTAAGTAAACCCCTGCCAAGCATGAATTTCAGGAACGCGATTATGCTTGATACGCGTCATCTTAATTGATTCCATTTAATTCGATCAACCCTAGAGTTTCATTCACGTGGTACGCAGCAGAGTGTCGGCTGCGTTTTACTCTTTACAAAAGACCATCCACGCGCACATCTGTATTTTTAGGAGCAATTCAGTGTAAGACGATACATATAAATGATTTAACTCGCTTAGGAACAAGTGAATTCATCAGCACTAAATGCTTGTTGGCATCAACTCTGGCCAGATGTTGTCAAAAATTATAAAGGATTTCCATCGATTGAAAATAACCCCAAAGAAGTCGTACAAAATCCAAAAGCAGTTGGTGGCCAAGAATTTTAAGGTGTAAATGAAGTCGAAGATGACGAAAAATGACGAATGAAGACGTGGATGATCTTAAAAAAAGGCGAGAAGAGGCACAGAATTGTCCTATTTTGCGATAGAAAATAACCTAAATGAAGAAAAGTGACACTTTAAGAGGGAAACTGAGAAACACTACACTGCTTACTGCGAAACTGTTTTTTTTTTTAAAGAGTTCCGTTAATCCTTATCCCAAGCAAAAATTACCAAATTTAAAACAGGTATCATATACCTATTTATTAAAAAATAATAAAAGTCTTTTCACTTAACATTTGTTTAATTTATCCTTCTCAACTACATTAATATTTAAGTTACTTTAAAAATTGCATATTTTTCTTAATTTGAACTAGATCAAACACACTTTTCCCACAGAAAATTAACTTTTTTTAAAAGCGATTTTGGTGTGTGAGCAAGGCATTAATGGCATAACTTCCAAGTTTGGTGAGGATTTTTTGTATTGTATTAAGTTATATTCCCGAAGGCTTGGTAATGAGAGATGAGATATTAGGATCATGTTTTATACCAGTCACGGCACAATGTCTAAAATTTTTCTGTTTAGCACGGTCCTACGGGGAACGTCGAAATTTGTTTCCCAAATTGATTGATATAAAGGGCTTGAAATATAAATGTACTTTTGATTGATTTTAGACTGACATATTTTTCTATTGCACAGATTTTCATAGACGCTCAGAACATCTTGCAATGCAGCCCTTTCTCCCCTTTTTTAAAATTATAAAGTCATATTTCATAGTCATTACGCAAAACGAATCCCTGCTGATTAGTGATTAGAATGTTTCGGTACATTAATTTTCGCCATTTACCCCTAAACACTGAAAAAATTTTATTTTGTAAATTGAAAAAATATTGTTCTAAGTCTTTCTTAAAAGCGAACTAGAGCAAGGCGAACTTTGACAACGCGGGAATGTATTTCGACCACTGCTAGTGTGACATTGGTCGACACTAGCAGTCAAAACATTTCAATGTATCCAAGAGGAAGATGAGGTTAAGAACCGAGCAGTCAAAGGACTATTTAATGGCTTAAAGGATGCTATTTCTCTTAAGCGAATAACATCCATCTACCTTACTTCGCAAATAAATTGGTCTGAATGGCGCATGCGGGTTTATGATGATTGTTGTCTTTTGTATTTGAGTGCTAGCTGTAGTTTACTACAATAAAAATATAAAACAGAAAAATGCAATTGAAATTGCCTGAAAACAACATTTCCACTGCCGGATAAAATATTTCTAAAGTGAGCTAGTAATGATAGAGATATGAAAATTACAGGATAAATTTGTTATTGAACAGAATGGATTTGTTATTGTTATTTTGATGAATAGTATTATTTTAAAATTAAAGCTGAAAATGAAATCACTTATTATTATTAAAACTGCTTACGAGAGTTTTACCAATAATTTAATGACTTTATTCCTCAAACTAATGTAAAAGTTTTATTGACATGAACTTTATTTTCAAACATTATGTAAAAAATTAAGGGACTGAACTTAACGAAAATCTATGACACGGAGATAAATATAAATTATTTATTAAGGATCTGATCAATACAAACAAAGACATTAAAAAAGTATTGTGTAATGTCTTCTCGTAACTTTCGTAATGTCAATAAGTTTTTCTGTATGAGAGCTAAATACATTAATTTTTATTTACCAATGTCAAAAGCGAATGAAATGCGTGACCTTTCTTGCTCACCATTAATGAAATGTCAGACAAGTTCTCCCGAAAAACGCGTTTCCGATAGCAAAATAAAAACAAGGGTCGATTTCTTCGATTACGAGACATCTGACACACACATCACGCAGGTGGTTGTGAATCTAAACACAACAGCCGATCAGATTTAATTGAATTTCTGTTGATGATTTATTTTTTTTTCTGCCACCGATCTTGCGTTCAGAGGCGTAATGACAGTTTTCGAATTTGTGATTTTGACAGCAACACTCTGATTGGCCTTAGAAAATGTTCAAAAGTTACGCGATGGGCTTCACTTCGCACAGGAAAAATCGCTAATTACAGAATACTAATATTAAACTGATTTAAATAAAATAAAGATGTTATGTATTCCAGAAAATACTTTTAATCAACCTATTTAAATAATGTGCAAAGCATGAAAATACAAACAAACTGGTGTAGTTTAATTCCTTCATCCATTTTTCATTTTATTCTTTCATTAACCATCAAAGGATTAATCTTTCCTTCAAAAAATTTTTGATTAGAAAAAATTATACATCAGATGCGTTACGATTATTTAAAGCGATACTTTCCTGCTGGATTTTATAACGTGTTCATACTTACACTGCATATCCTTCAGAATGAAAACCCAAACAGTTCTCTAGCAGGTACGTAATGCGCAGGTTTAGAAATATCTTTTAATAATTTCAGTTTTCAATTAGGTAAATTAATAAATAATTAAGACTTCATTTATTACTAAGAAGTGTCTTTATTGCTTTGAAATCGCTCAGCTTGTTCGGCAACGAGAGATTAATTAAAGCTGGAAGACAAATTAAAATTCTAACGCTTCATCGAATGCTAGGTCCTTGAAAACCGTTGCATGATTGTATAGAAGATAAATTGCGAATAGTAGAATCATGATATAGCGAAACAATCTAACATAAAACATGGATTGAAGAATTTTTTGAAAGCGCGGAAGACAGAAACTGTGCATTTGTGTTTAACGTATTTCGCATCTATACCGTAATAATTACGATAACATATATGCGAATAATAATAGTAATTATATTTTGGAATTTAGCAGATTTGACTGAATATGTGTGGTAATTAGCACAAGACAGATTCCAGAATGGACTAGAAGTTCGTGTCTTGAGTAAGACAAAAATTTTTCCGACTTTCTGTGATTAATGGAGGATACATGCGTAATCATCCATATAAAATTCGTCTTGTGAGGCTCTGGAATGGAAAGGTATGTACGAGAACTTTAGGTCCTGCCTCTTGGATGTCCCGATTACAAACAAGATAATACTGGAGGAAATAATTATACCGTCCTTTATTGGCACCCAGTGATTATGTCGAACAATAACTGTACTCATTTCTTTCCAGCTCGTGATTCTTTAAGGTGCCAACAAGAACATAACAAGGGAGCTTTCCTTATTCAATCGAAATATTTTCATATGCGTATAACTAGCGCGAAGTAACATGCATTTTACAATACGAAATATAAAAACCGAGAAGCAGACAGTTGTCTTGAACTTCCAGCAGCATTCTTTTTTCATTAGCCGAATATTTAGTTCAATACACAAAATTATTAATTATTCATCAAAATAAACAAAAAAGCATGTAAAAATAAACACGTTTATAGCACTACTTATTTTCTGAGAGAAATCAAATATAAATTTGAACTCAATGCAAAACGTGAATTTTTTAATCATATAAAATTGCTTGTTTCAATCAATAGTAGAAAGAAATAAAAGTCTTTCGAAACATTTTTAGCCCAGAAGTGCTATTAATTTGGTTTTTGGCATTTTGCGTTGGTTCACTGTAAATGTCGGCTCACTTTTCAAATTGTTTCCACCAAATATTAGAGCCCTATATTATATTTAAAGAAATTAAATAATGAGGAATCTGCGTAAATGAATATATGTTTCTCGCATTGTGATAAAACAACAGTACCTAGAGCCATCCAATTTTGAATAACGTACGTTTCCACTCGAATATGGGCATCTGGAAGCCCAAATTTAGAATTTGTTTTATTATCTATTTCATACTTTGTAAAACTTTAACGAATTTTTTATTAACAAACCGACGATTTCAACGTGAGCAATGGCAACACTGTACGAAATAAGAAACATTTTTTATCTCCAGCACGCGAGTTTGTGTATCGGAAATTCTAAAGATATGCTCATTTTAAAATTATTTTGCGATATTGCTGTTGAACTAAATTTTATAGTTTAAGTACGAAGAATATGATATTTAATAGATAAAGGTAATGCCAAAACGTGAAAAGATTTTTTTTACTTTCGTATTTAAATTATATTAAAATGTTAAAAAAAACTTTTGAATAGATACATAAGAACACAAATAAACAAAATTAGATAAAAATATAATTACATAGCAATACAATCATCATGATCACCATGCTATATCATGTTATAAAATAAAAATAAATGAAGAGTATTAAATTATACAACATTCTCAGAAAGTTCACACCACGTAACGAACAAGAAATTTAACAAAGGTATTAAGTCAACAGTTTCAGACAACATGTCGAAACTTCCATTTAACAATACTCTGCTCAACTAGTATCAACTCAAAAGTCACCGTCATCCAAACTAATAAGCTGCTTGGATGTTCAATTAGAAAACTAAAGTACGACCCCGAGTATCTTTGAAAAGTTCCTTGAATTAATTAACTGCCGTTAATTATAAACGAACTGAGTTATTTTAGGGCATTTCCCTTTGCGCAAACTTTAAATGAATCGTCACGTATGCTAGTCGAAGACGATTGAAGTCTAATATCGCTTCACTGAAACCGTTCGGAGGAGGAAACCTTTGAAAGCGGCATGATAATTGGATTCAGATGCTGGAGTATTTCCAATGAATTGAGCTCGTTGACTTTTGAAGTCAATTCATTACTCAACTAGACAGTCGGTCTGATTTTTCACAGCAAACAAACTGAAAAGCGCTCTGTTTTGTAGCCACAAATTAAACAATTGTATGATATAGAAACAATTATTTGGGAAGAAACGATAATAATGTACTGGGGTTATAAGACTCATTCAAATATAACTGATCAAGGATGCCTTACAGGTAATATAAATTAATTGTGCTTATAGAATAAAAACGTAGCTGATTAAATTATTTTTAAAAAATTAAGCACCGAAAATGAAATTAGATTAAAGTTTCAACAATCCTTTTCCGAAGAATATTATAAGCGTTAGAATTGCAAACACCTACTAGTAAGGAGCAATTAACTTTTAATTTTGAATTTTCATGAGCTTTACTCCTACTATTACATTAATTCGCGTAATTCCTCTTGATTCTCTTTAAGTATCATTTAAGAATATTGTAACGATCTAAACTATGCGGATGTCTGAAATCAGGATTTACTCTGACATGCAAGATGAATAGGTGTCGAGTTATAACTACCTGTATTCAGCAAACAACTCAGAATGATTTACTATTTAATAATCACTATTTAATAATGTGATACAAGAGATGCGAATTTGGCAAAACAGGATGAGACTTGTTATGACTTGCCGCTCATCTAACAATGTGTGCACTATCCTCCTTCCGAAGAAGGATGAAATTTCATTAACGGTGGTGAAACTCTTCTAGATCTCCAAAGGATCTTCTCGAGTTGGCCTTGTTTTAAGAGCCTGGGCTCCAGGAGGAATTGGAACACAAGATTTTCTTTTCCCCCCGTAGACATCAGTAACCTCTCCCGTAGACAGACTACATATTCCACTGACTTATCCTGAGCATATTTAATAATGATACAGCAATTTGATTTTGACTTATTTTCTATCCAGCTGA
>KK122232.1:194417-230313 GCA_000611955.2 Stegodyphus mimosarum
TTTATGTATATATTTCACGCAAAAACATCCTTAAATTGCATTCGATAGCGGACAAAATCAGTATTTTCGTTGAAATATGGTACCCGAAATTTTTCGAGATTACAATACTTCCTTTTTACTTCGTACAAGGAAATAAAAATTAATATAATGATAAATAGAGCGTTGTGTACTCTAAATGAAGCTCTTGATTTTTTAACTGATGGCGAATGTTTAATATAGGCTGTGGATTGTGAAACTCATTCGTTTTATGATTAGCGGTAAATCGCAAAATTATCATTTTGGTGTTTCAGATTAAAAGATTGAACTCCACAACAATGAGTGCACAACAACGAGTCGTCCTTTTATTCCTGATTAATAGAAGTTAATGTCATAACTTATTGTCGAACGGTAACTACCATGCTAGATGAATAGTTGAAACTAGCAAGATAAAGTGCCTTGGAGCAGGTGTAGTAGAACTGATAAGGATGACTGCAATTATACATTTGCACTTGTGATTAAGAAATTTTGTTTTCATATCCGCGTATTAATAATATTTTTATATTTGAGTACTTTTTTTAATTTACGAAAACTAAAAAATTATATGAAATAAAGTTTTGATATCATTTTCCTTACTTTGGGCTAATTTTTAACTACCAAATCTGTATCATTGTAAACTGATCCCCTCTGGAATGTGACCTGATATATTTAATTAGGAGTAATGTGTGTTCGGTTTTATTCAGAAGTACCGAAAAAATGCAAGAGTGTAAATAAATAAACAGTTTCGAAAATTTATGAGGAAAATTATAAAAAAATAAATATTGTATGTAAAATATCATTAATTGTCCAACGAGAATCATCGTGCTTAAATTGTAGTCTAACTGGAAGTAAATATCATTCGGGGAGAAGACGGGTGATTCAAAGGCAGTTTTAGCTTATCACGTCGAACATCATCAAAATGGCAATTAAGTTATATGAGGGCAATTTGTAGCCTTTTTTCGAATTCATAATTGAGCCATGCAATCGATGACATCAGCTCGATCCAGCCAATTATTTCCTGTTTTGAGCATTCTATCGTATTTTAGCAGTTAGCGAATTCAATTAAGGGGAACAAAAACTTGAAAAGGAGCCAACATATAACACCTATCATCTTAAAAAGCGAAAGGGAACTGCAAGGGATGAAGGGAAAAAAGTCTCCATGCTACTTTAAAAGCATCGCTTTAATTGATAATGGAAAAGCATAAAAAGCACTGTGACACTGTTTTAGTAATGGAGCATAGACAGTTGCACCCAGAAGAAACTGAGTCTAGTATTTCACTTTAATGATGTATCTCCCGACCATCTGATGCCTGGTCTGTTTGTGAGAGAGAAAGTTGTTTGAGAATAAATTGAGCTAATCTTTCATTTTTTTTTTTTTTTTTTTTTTATTCAAAGAGAGATAAAAATTATAGAAGATACAAGATGCAAAATTCTCTGGAGTGTGTTGATAAGTTTTGTAGTGATGTTATTTATATTTCATTTCTTCTCTTTCTTAGAACTGATTCGGATGACAAAGAGCGTTTCCAGTAACTGTTAATTGGCAAATGTAAATATGTTTTTATCTTATAAATTCTGGAGATCTGAACTGCGCGAACGGACGTGTGAATGCGTTAGGAAAATTACTTTTGAATTGTTTCGTACAGTAAAAATAGTGCATTCAATGCAGATGAATAAAAGTAAAATACAGAAAAGTGCTTCTTAGTTTCTTTCATATACTAGGTACATAGTTAACATTGAATTAAATTTTATTGGGGTAATTGCTCGTTTTGTTTTCTTTGTTTCTTATAAAAGAGGAGGGGGAAGAAGAGATGGTAAGAACAGAGATGGGAATTAAAAAGAGCTCTTGAAGAATTTTTTGGAAGGAATCCGTTCCGAAATTTTGAGATTTAATTTCTGTTTTTTTACTAAGGGTAAATTTACAATATTTAGCATAAGCTTCAGTTATACTATGCATGGAATTATTTCGTGAATTTTATTTAAAAAAAGTAATATTTTAGATCATTAATACAAACACTGTTACATACACCTTATCAGATTCCTTTGATTTTGATAACTTTATTTGGACATTAATAATAACTTTTCTTAATTACCTTTAATAAGATATCACTAAAGTCATTGAACGAGAAGAAGTCATACTGTTATTTTCTTCAGATATTTTACAGATCATACAGATTTATTCATCACAAAATAAACATGTAATAAATGACAATTGAAGCAAAGATTCAACATCCTTTCATATAGATTTACAAAACCAAATAAAGTCTAAGAACGGCATATAACTTATTTAGCGCAATGATGAAATTTTATCGAGTGTTATAAAAGAGATCTTCCCGCCCAGACAGTATAGTGATTAGGTGAGCCTAGTGCGGTACTGAAGGATCCGAGTTCAAATTCCGGAGAAGCCATGGATATTTGTAAATTATAATGACCGTGCGGTATGGAGCACTCTGAATATGCGGTATGGGTGGCACTTCGAAAGTCCTCTCAAGAGGTTGATGGTAGGGGGAATGGGGGTGGAAGACCCTCGGATACGTTCTCTCGGGGTGCTCTCGAAATTGGGGACGGAACTGAGCGAAATCCTACTGTCAGTTGTATGGTGCTCAAGGCTCTTGCCATCGACAGGCGCAATCTTGAACTCCTTGCCATGATGAATTTCGTAGGTTTGTTCTGATGTTACTGTCAGAAAAGTGAAATAAGTCACAACGCAACAAGAAAAAGATTCTTGGTTATGCAAGTAGACAATTTATAATGATAAACAAATAATGACGAGATTTGTGTTTCTTTGACAAAGAGTTTCTAGAGGATTGTATTGGATGATTTAGAGTACGGTAAACCAAGCAAATGCTATCTGCCTAAGGCAAGAGAAACTTTCGTGGAGGACGTTTTAAGGAAAACAGCCTCGAATTCACGTTACACATGGTGAAATCACAAAAATTCTCATGTAGCCAGTCCGTTCGCTGGGATATTTTCCGAAGAATATCGGTTCTTTTATGCTACTCATGAAGGAACACCAAAAAACTTACCTGCACTCTGTCCATCTTCTACAAAACATAATCCAAGAAAAATTGCTAGTATTAAAAGGTTTTATCCGCTTCTTTTAAGAAAATTTTCGGTAATAATTTAAAACGTTCGTCAGGTCTTTCTATAAAAAGAAAATACTCAAGCAGCCTTATAAATAATCAGACATAGCTTCCAATCTTCTTAATGTTTCATTCAAAATTCCGATTGGCTGCTATTTTTTCTGGTAAAACCAGACAAGGAAAATAAAGAGAAAGAAATGCAGACTTTCATTTCAGTTGAAAATAAGTGAACAGAGCAAGATTCTAACTTAACTTTAACAGCAGTACAGCAAATTTAAATGTTCTTTTTCAGAAAAAATAAAATATCATTATGTATTAAAAATAAAGCAAACTTTATATCACTGCTTTATGCAGTTCTGATTGCTATAGATGAATTATGCATTGTCTGGAGAGAGATGTTAAAAGGCTTTCTCTAATATCTGAACAGAATGTAAAAAAATGTTCAAAACTACATATACCCAGAAAGTCGGGAATTCAGATACATTCAAATTTTACAAATGATTTAAATAAGCCAGAGAAATATTTTTAATGCGAACCGTTAGATGTTCCTGAAAGATTCCTCTCATCAGCATAAATGAAGATGAGAAGGCCAGCATTTCCAGCCGATCTTAATGCTGCATTAGTTGTTAAAAGCCTTGGATACTTCTGTTCTAAATTTTACTGAGTAAAGTTGAAATTTAAACGACAAAATAAAGTAAAGATTCTCCAGTTCCATTCCCTCTCAAATGCTTGATGTCTGACTTTAAATAATATACCTTTACCTTTAGATAATATACCTTTACCTTTAGAGATAAACGATTTACTTAAGATTTGGCAAAAGGTTTACTTCTTAAAATGCAAAAAGTCATTAGGCATGTTAAATTGTTTACATAGTTAAAAGTATCCTAAATTAAAGTCACTTTGTATGTGGATCTCGTATTTACCTATTTGCACTTCATCGATTCCTGCATTGAGCACGGGTTTTGGACACGATAATTCTTGGCGCCGCCAATTCATCAAAGCCTTTGAGTACATAACCAGTCTACTAGGATTGAACTGGAGTCTTTAGATCATGGCAAAGGACATGAGGTTCTCTGTCTAAAAGAAGCGGATGGTTGGGAAATTGGCTCCTATTCAAGTTCCACTTCAGAAAAAGCGCGAAAACCACCATATCGCCAACCGTAGGGGTTTGAAAATGAGTCAAACTGTTAGAGTTCGTCACTTATGCTCACGGTCGCTGTTGAGCGCTCAGGATATGAGAAATTATTTTTCATTTTCGCTGAAACTGAATGCCTAAAGAAAGCAAAAGAGATGTCCTATAACTCTTATTACTAGTCAACCCAAACCGTTTCTATTAAAATTTTAGCACAGGGAAAACAAAAGCAACGCGAGGCAGATGAAAGTAATTAGCGAAAATGTGCAGAATTCCGTAGTCTTAAAATTTACACTAATAATTTCGCAGTCAAGTAATTACATTAAAAATTTCGCTCTCCCAGATCTACATTAACGTAATAATAATAAATTAACTAAATTAAATTAAATTAAACGACACTTACTAGAAATAAAGCAGCAGTTCAAAACCTACTACTTGAATAATTGAACGACATTTTAGACTTCATGGGTTTAGTATGAGCTAATCGAATTTCGAAATCGTGTTCAATGCATTTATATCAAATCAAAGTTGCCATTTAATAGAACAGTGTTTTCATACATTACATTGTACGTATACAGACTTTATTTTTAGTCCAAAGGGGCTTTGTCCCTGAAGGACTATTGTTTTCGTTTTGCGATTTTGAGTCGGAAGCATTAAATGTATTGAAAAGTGCATTGCATATTGTCTGTTGCTAGATTAAGTGCAATGTACAACTGTTGACATATTCTAAATGCATACTGTAAGAACTTTGTGTAATCAAATTTACAGTTCCCCATATATAGCAGGCATAGTTGTTTTCCTCCGATTAGTATAAAATCTTGTGTAGTTCACACCTCAGGGTAGAAGACCTCTTCCGGAGGCTATCTGTCCTTTCCTGATACTGTATTTCAGAAAATGAGGCTTACGAAAACAGTGCATTTCACATTAATTGGTACAAGTCATAGAATTAAAGTGTTTGGAGTTATTATTCGCATATTCTAAAAAAGGTGCTTCAGCAGGTAAAATGTTAGTCAATTTTAACCAATTATCTTTCAGTTTTTTAATCTCCGGTCTTTAATTTGCTACAGAATAAAAGTAGTTAACAGTTGCATGAACTTTAAGCACCGAGTAAAACCGTCACATCATTTGCTCTTAAATACGTTGATTACTTCCGTTCAGCTTACCTGTCTAAATAACTTGGAACGACGACACAAATATTCAAGGTTGAGTTAGCAGACAGGATCTATATTTAGTCTTCCGTCAAGAACCATTAGCTTTTTTTGCTTAAATAATAGCTTTCTGCGTAATATATTAACTAAAAAAAAGATTTGATACCGGTAAAGTTTTTTTTTTTTTCCTTTTTCTTTTTCTTTTCCGTTGTAACAATTTACTAGAAGCGATGTTGTGATAACAGCCGGGGAAATCCTCTGCAAGTATTTCATTAACGAAACATTTTGCAACGGAGGGCGTGCCTATGTCTGCCGCTTGACACCTGACCCCCTTCAAGGCCATTGTAAGATGGCAAGCTTCCTCACACCCTTCAAGTAGAAAAGTGACGGATGCAGCCTTTCTTCGGCTATCAAAATTGAAGGCTGTTCATGACCCTTACTGTAGGTTACGAGATTAAATGATTTATCTTCACAGCTATCCTTTCAACCTCCTGCACTGCTTTTGTTATGTTCATTGTGACTGCAAGTATTTGACATGATAATGCGTCTTAATGATTGCAGTCAGTAGTGTGACTTTGCTGATTGGTCATTTGCGCTGATTTTTTTCATAATGCAGCATGACAATTTTGTTGTGCCCAGAACTGTTGTATGGAAGAATGTATACTTCACTACAGTCTTTTACGGCCAAAATTACTCCGTCTGCTCGTTAAAAAAGAATTATTATTATTATTTATCTTTGGTAGAAGTACTTGCCTTTTTTGATCAACGATTCTTACTTCAATGTGAAGTTGGTGATTTGATATTTGCTTTCACTATAAATGGTAGTTCGAAAGCATAAAAATATAGGAAAGAAATATTTTGTTTGATCTAATACGAAAATAAATACACTTATCAAAAATGAAATTCCAACACCAAGAAAGAGTAGGACTAGATAAACGAAATTTGGGAGGCATATTTGCGCATCTGAGTATTGTTTATTCAAATTTCGGGCTAGACGAATAAGTGTGGCCCTAGTAGCGTCACTATGAACTTTTGCTTTAAATACGCGATTTAAACTTCGTGTGCTTTTATCATTCGCGTGCCTGGCTCTGCTGAAGTAGGCGGCCAGTGTAGTTCTCTCTTTTTGAATATGCATTTTTTCCCGTTACGAGCTGGAAGTTGAGATTATGGCAACTAATTGGTTGACAGAGTTGATAGCGAGGGCACTACAACATTGAGCCCCCCCCCGCGTTCAACTACAACGAACTGCAAATATTACTAGAACTTCACAATAGCATTCAAGCTCTAGAAAATGAAGTTAGAACGAAACCTAGTGCACAGAAATATCGTATGCTGCAAACTCTCACATGTGAACATGAACCTGCTTTTAACGCCTTTCATAGAAATCTAGCTAATGATATGGAAAACTAATTCAAGAGAAAGTTATTCCTCAACTGGAAAACAATAACCAAAAAACTCCCTCTGAAAAAACACAAGCAAACACAACTAAAGACACAGAATGGAAACTCGTCAAACGCTCAAAGCGTTCCCGGAAGGATAGCGGATCATCGACGTAATCCCAAGCGATTAGCGCTTGTTCAAAATTTGAAGCACTGAACAATGAAGAAAATCGAAAATCCTGATAACGGTATGGAAACTGAAAATCTTAAAATCCCCCCCATCTTAACATCAATCATCCAAAAGGACCTTCAAAGAAAATTCCACCATTGGTAATTCCACCATTACCCAAAAGAATTTAAACTTTCACGAACTAAGGAAATTCATAAAAGAAATCCTGAAAGTAAGCAAGCTGAAAAGCAAAGCTGATGGAGATACCCTCAAAATCCAACTGTTTACTATAGATAGGCTTGCCAGATTTCTGAAATGTTCAACCGGGACACCTGAATGCCCCCTGCCAGCGTCGCGGGTATTCAAGGGTACACACACTTTGCGTGCTTTTATAGTGGGTAGGGTTATTGTTTTCCAGTTAGAGTAGTTTATTCTCAGTGCTATGAATAAATGGTTATTGATCAGGAACGTAATCGAGGGATAATATAAATATATTATAAATTACATATAAATTAGAACATTATATTTCTTACATGTTAATATTTTTAAATTGCTTGTAAGAAGAAGCACTTTGATTGAGGAAGAAAAATTTGAACAATATTTACATCTTTTCATTGTCTGGGACTTTTTATAGAAAGTCTTTTTTGTTTTTAATCTTCTGATAAAAATCATCACAAGCTGAACCAATATTAATTTTACTTTGTTATCAAGCCTTTAATCGTAGATTCCTTCATCAAACCCCTGTCGTCAGTCCATGCGTTATTCATCAAAGAGAATACTCTCTCAACTGGTGCTGATGTCCCATGTAAACAGAAGGCATACTCAACAATCTTGATCAGACTGGGGGCTGCTATATGATTCTCTTTAAAATGACCAAACAGCCTGAGCCATTTTTCTTCTTGAAATAATCACATTTTCGGTAGTCTCTTCTTCCTTCCACTGTTCCCAATTTGACTGCAAATACTCCTTTGCAAACACAGCTCCGTCAAACAACCGATCATTGCTTACTTTCATATCGGGTACATCAAAAAGAAGCCACTAATAATTTCAGCGCTTTCCCAATCAACAGCATTTGTTTTGGTCAGACTGACCCATGAAAACGGTTCAGCGTTTCCAAAACTATTCGCCCAGAGGTTCAAGTACGCAAAGCATCTTTTATAAAAGCCATGACGTTCTTCTTTCACACTGGTACGGAATTGCTCATCTAGATTTCTGAAGATTTTCTTTGCGTCCTAGGCTATACTTGAGTCGACAGAAAACATTGTTTTTTCCTGCTCTTTTTACACTACCGTAGTTACTGTTGCAGTTATCTCCACAAAAGCCAACTACTTTGTTATTCAAATCGTTTAGCAACAAGACAGAGCATAAGTGATTTGTAAGAATTTCATATGTTTCACCCGCGACTGATTTGAAATCTAAAAGCAATACTTGTACGCCTGAATTAGGATTAAAGTAGCGCAAACAGTTGGCACAAAGATTTACATCCTTTCTGTTTGATGCCTCCTTACTTACAATTACGTAGTTTGACTTTGTCAAGTCTTCTTAAACACTTCTTGAGCTAAAGGAGCTATTACATTTAAAACTATTGCCTCATACTTAGTTATTCCAAGTGAGAATTTATGGTGAAAAAACTTAGAAATTAGTTTTGATGAGCAAGAATTTGAATTGAAACTTAGGCTATGGTTTGCTGTGTGGTAAGCAAAGGTCGCATCTTTCGCTGCTGAGTTTTTGTCATTAGAGCTCGCAGTTTAAAAAAAAAATTGGTCAGTTTTGATGAGCTAGCAGTACATCCTAAACTCTTTTTGTGCTTACTCGACTGCAAATGATCTTTTATATCGGATCGACCACCGTGAACAACCGAAAACTCAGAATTACAATGTGAACATTTAACTCTATCGTCTTGATCTTGATTACCAGTACATACTTTCTTCAACAAAAGGAAGTTATTCTGTAAATCCTAGGTGAATTTACACGACCGTTTTGGCATTTTAACAGTGCGTGCATAAACGTAAAACATAAATAAAACAACGCTAGCTCACTAACATAACAGGCACCGCCGGCAGGGACTGACAATTAAATGACTGATCTTATTTCTATCGCAAGCGCTAAAGGTACACCCCTTAGTATCCAATATTGGACTAGCCCAGAGAGCGTCTGGCATTGCGCATAGGTAGGACAAGACGATACGATGACAATATTATTCATTATCCTAAAACATCCTTCACAGTTAATTATTTTTAGACTTTTTTGGTCATAATTATCCATAATCACATCTATAAAATCAAATTTAATTTTTACCGGGACGTGAAGTAAACCGGCGGGACACCGGATTTTGTCTGAAAACCGGGACTGTTCTGGTCAAACCGGGACGTCTGGCAAGCCTAACTATAGATGATTTCAAAGCTGCTCAAGATAAACTCTAAGCTGAAAAGATTCCATTTCACACGTTCCTGCTTAACAGCGAAAAGAACTTAAAAGCCGTAATCAAAGGATTGACTGCAGACACCCCGATTGATGAAATCAAGAGTGATATCGAAAGTCATACCATGGATGTGCTAAAATGTCACCAACTTCAACTTATGCGAGACGGAATTCCCACGATTCTCACCTGTTTTCTACGTTCAAACCCATAAAAACCTAAAAAAGAGCATTTTTAACATCACGCATATTGCCGACATGAGAGTGAAAATTGTAGGCTACAAGAGCAGGCCGATACCTGTCAATGTTTCCGTTGACAATGTTATGGCCATACCCAACGAGCTCTCTATAACGTTCCACGCTGCGTAAGATACGCTGAAAATCATCACTTTTATTTATGTCCTATTAAAGAAACTAAAGGAAACCACTGCGAAATGTGCCCTTTGCACTGGACCTCACGCTGCGTCAAGTATTGATCGGCTCAAGCACCCTAGCAATAAAAAGTAAATTAATAAATAGAAACTTCCATCCCTTCAACAAGATTTTCCAAAATTTACTAATCGACCTACCGCTGTCAACAATAATAGTTCAAAAAATTATGCTAATGCCCTGAAATCTCCAAAAGGATCTCACAGGCAACATATGACTACTCGTAGAGGAAACTTTGATGAATTTAAAGCACTCATCTTTAAATTAAAAAACCTCTACAATAAATTCAGCTCAATAAATAATGAGAATGATAAAACTGAATTCGCCTTACAAGCACTTCAGCTTTTCATCTAATTCTTCACACTGGCTGGCAAGCAGATTGTAGCCGAACGGTCTAAACCCAGAACCTTTAACTTTTGAAGAAATCGTGAGTTTGAATCCAGGTGTACTTAACACTACTTCTGGGACTTGTATATGCGTGCTTAATTTTGCAATTCTTACATTCACAGTTTTTTTTCTTGTAATCCGTACTGTTTATTTTAATTTTTTCTGCATTATTATGTTTTTTATTTACTGCAGAAAACATTTTTATAGACTTGTGAAATTTTCATCTACGATATCGTCTTCCAGTGATTGGCCCACGTCACGTGACTGCACCTTCCTATGCCATTGCTTATTCTGCCAAATTTGATTTTTTATTGAAGTTCGTCCATTTTTACGGAATTAATGATGTTTATTTTAGATTCTTACACATATAAGTGAAATATGCAAGTAAAGGCCGTCAGGTCGAACACTTCTGACATGCCTGATGATTCAGATTCAGTGTGCTTTATTTATACGCTTACCAGACGTCCCGCTTTGCCTCTGACTGTCCTGGTTTGATGATGTGGTCCCTGCGTACTGGTCAGATATTTATTTTATCTCAGGTATTTAGTGAAACTTTAAAAGTGGCGAATATATAAGAAGATAAAATAATGCAGCTTCGAGTAAAATGGCGATTTGCTAATTAAGTTACAATCGCCGACGCCAATCTAAATATATTTTTTTTAACCTAGATTTTAGAACATTTGATATTGTCGAGATAATTTCTCTCCAAATTGTAGCAAGTGGCCTAGTGAACTTAAATGTTTTATTTTTTCATCCGTATACTTTTTTTTCCAGAATTTATAACAGCAGATAGGTTAAGAGATCCAGATATTTTTATTACATTTTTTAGTTGTTTTGTTTCAGTTAGTGCTGGCAACAATGAAACTTAAATACTGGCCACGTCATTGTTGTGCATGCCCTATCTTTGTTGAATTCATATTGCGAGTTTGGCATTTTCGATTATTTCGCATTGTAAACTAAATGAATTTACTCTCCAAAATGTCAAAAAAGAAATTGTATGTTTACTGGTGAATTAAAAAAGGATTACCCGTTTTCGAAAAAACGTTTGAGATCGAACTGACAAAGAGAAATGTGATTTGCACTTTACAGAATTTTTAATAACTCCTGGTAGGCGTTCGAACTTTATAAATCAGTTGAAACGTGCGAAACGTAAAGCAAGCCTAGTAGCAACGGCAAGAATTTCCTCAAAGATGTTGTCTTATTTTTAAGTTATCAATTTTAGTGACAAAGAATTTTTAACCGCAACTAAAGAGGCAGCTTTTGCATTTGATGTTGATACTCGCAGTCTGAGCTTCAAGTTAGCTGATTATTCAGGTACATTGATTTCTAGGCTCATTGAAACAAAGTTTAGATTAGGCAGAACAAAATGTGAAGCTGTCATTGTTGTTTCAGCAGATTTGCAAAGATTTAAAAACACAAATTTTGTGACAGTATCAATAGATTCTTCGAACAGGAAAGAATTCAAAACTGTGAAATTGCTGTGCGGTATTTTGTGCTAGATTGTGGGGGAAAAGGTATTATGCCTTTAGACTTTCAATCAGTTCTCGGTGAAACAGCAGAAGTACTGACAAACCATATAATGTCAGTTACAAAATTTCACAATGTAGCAAAACATTAATACGATTTGGTGGAAAAAACTGCAATAATAATTTCAGAGGGTGTTAAACTAGAGTAGGAAACAATGTTAGACAAAAGAATGATCTAGGAAGAGGTATTATTCTCATTGGTTACATCATGCACCACTGCCTTCAAGCTGTAGTTGATGTTCTACCTACTTTAACAGTTTTAACAGTCAGTTTATAAATATTTCCACATTCATAGGGTTGAAGCCACTAAACGAAAAATGTTGTGAATTTGTAAACATCAGTAAAAACTTTTTTTCAGCATAACAACACATATTTTCTTTCACTACTTCTAGCTATTAATAGAACGCTTGAAATCTTATTTTATTTAAGAAAAACAGTCTAGAGTAGATTACAGCAGTTTTTTTTCTTAAAAAATTATTGTAGTTGTAAAGTTAGCTTTGTTAAATAATTTGAAACAGCATCTCAAATTATTTAACAAAGCTAACTTTATTATGCAATGCACAAAAGTGAGTATAACTGATATTGTTAATGAAACTGGAAAATCGGGGGAAAAAATTTGAGGAAAGACGAGATAATAAACTTTTCTCTCAAAGAAACAAAAATAGTTTTAGAAGGGTAGAAAATATGAAATTATAAATATCAATACCCTCCTGTAAGAGTTTAGAACTTATAAGGTATTTCTCCCGCCTTCTTCGCATGCCTTCGTGGTGTAGTGGTCAGCACGCTCGACGCGTAACCGAGAGGTCCGTGGCTCGAATCCCGGTGAAGACGTTGCTCATTTTTCATCTCTCCTGGTTCTAAATAACCTAGTGACTCTACAACTGGTGCCAGAACTAAAAAGGTGATGGATGATGATTCTCCACCACCGAGATTTGGCGACTGGGTTCCCCAAACCCCAGTCGCCCTTTAAAAGGGGGAGTATATAAGGTATTTCTCACGCTTTCTTCGCATGCCTTCGTCATGTAGTGGTCAGCACGTTCGACGCGTAACCGAGAGCTCAGTGTTTCGATTCCTGGCGAAGGCGTTGCTCATTTTTCGCCTCTCCTACTTCTAAATAACCTAATGTCTCTACAAACTTTTAAAATCGATGATTTTTCTGCACAGATCTATGGGAAAACGTTTTGTGGAGCAGAAAGTTTTATTTGGTTAAGCAATAGTGAATTAACCTGGTCTGAAATTAAAGCTTTAAGTGAAAAATAATCAATAAAACTGTCGCAAATAACACAGTCAACATAAACCAATTTTTTGATGAAATAGTAATTTCAAAAGCTTTTTGTCACCTACTTATGAAATCCGAAAAAAATGGATAAAACTTGTCAGTTATTTCAAAGGAAAAAAAATTTTTCACTGTCCAGTCTTTTCCAAATAATAAAACACATTTTCAGGCACATATGCACCATTCGAAACAGTAGTCTTAATAATAAATATTGTTATGAATTCTGCGCATAGATACACTGCTGGCCACCCAAATTGCAACACCAAGAAAGACAAGAGATATCACAACAAAATTTATTTAGTACATAACATGTTGACCAAGTATCAAATGATTAAATTTACAGACTTCTGTAAAGTGTGGTTCCTTCTACAATCAGTACCCAGAGTAGCCGCCATTGTTGGAGATCACCGCTGTCACACGCCTCGGCATTGAAGATAAGGAAGGACAACTGGCTCCAACACCTCGGAGATGTAGCGATAGCTGTTTAAAGTACCGGCAATGCGTACTAGAGGAGTGCGAGAGTGATATCCAATACCACCCCATACCATAATACCCGGTGCAGGACCAGTGTGGCGGTGCATAACGCAACTGTTCAGCATCCTCTCTCCATGGTGTCTCCAGACTCGAATCCGACCATCGTGGTGTTGCAGACAGAAGCGTGACTCGTCAGTAAAGACACTTTCATACCATTCTGCCGTTCACATCCTTCTTTCATCGCAGCATTGGCGGTGGAGACGAAGCAATGGACGTCTTGCGGACAGACCACTCTGCTGTAAACGGCGTCGAATGGTATGCGCAGACACTGGATGATGCGTTATAGACTGAATGTGCTGTGCTATGGTTAGTGATGCGACTGTGCGATCCGTCACTGCCACGCGCACAATGTTCCTGTCATCACGTGAAGTGGTGCACTGAGGTGGATACGATCGGACATGTCGATTCGTCGTACCCTCATGCATCCAATGGTCACATATCCGCATTACAGTTGTTTGGTTTCGTCCAACATGACTATCTCTGAAAGATAATCCACATTCTCAGTAGGCCACTATTCTTCCTCTGTTAAACTCGGATACTTGATCAAACGATGATCGCTGCTTACTACGAGGCATAATTGATCGGTTTTTTTTTTAGAAAACCACAAGAAAAACACAATTGCCGAACCTGAAATCGTCGAAAACTCCAAGCCTTAAATAGCTATTTGAAGTGGCGCCACGGGCGCGCGTGATGTGAGTCTGCGCTGAAATTCTAATCATTTGCATATCTCACCTCCGCTAATGCATGTTGTAAAATTCATGTTATTTGCATGCTTCCTTCAGGGTGCTGCATTTACGGTGGCCAGCAGTGTATATAATTTAAATGAAATTATATGTGAAATTGTTGTAGCATTCTGTATAGATGAGCGATATGATAAGCTGAGAGATATGGTGTTCTGCCAGAAAAATAAGAATACAGGGGCAAGCATATATAACATTGAGTAACTGGCTATCTCGCTAAACTGGAGAGATATCGCGAAGCTGTCAACGGTTTTGGTGACTAATTTTTGTTGCCAAATTTGGCGAGAACTCTCCAATTCGCCAAGCTTGGCGAAATTTATGTCCGGTCCCTGTAGCACCTTAATGTGTACTGTAATTGAACAACTGTAATTGCTTTCATATGCAACTGCAACCGTATCTGGCCCTCATATGCCTTCCAATAATTATGAGGAGCAGAAAGTACGAGAAATATCTCGGCAGGCGGGTAAAAACTATACAAGACCGGAGACAGTATCAGTTTCTCAGTTCTAGTTCTTGGCGCGAGTTGTTAGTTCAGTGTGAGTTCGGAGTATAGAGATACCTCCAGGTTAACGTCTTTAGATGCGCTTTGAATTACATTCTGCTTAACGTTCTCAGTAATCTGAAGATGAAACAACGATTGTATCCTTTGAGACTGCATAAAGCTGTACGAGTATTTCTGTAGAAAATTCCAGAACTCTGAAATGTTTCTTTTAATAAAATAAATTTTATCAATGTATCATCCGGACATGTGTGCATTCTATCTATTTCGAACCGGTACGCACGCAACTATATCGTATGGTCTGAAGAAAGAGGCTGAATCAACATTAAAAGCTTTACGCAAACTGTAACAAATCGATTACTTGAGAAACAGCTCTGAACTAAACTTCATACCATTAACCCCAAATCACTCATCTGCGACTTGGAGGTGTCAAGCTAGAGCTCACTGAAAGACGGAGTGAAGATTTGTTCTCACCCTGGGAACTAACAAATATGAATTATAAATCTAATCACATTTATATTTATATTTTACGGTGCACGTTTCATATTCTGGTACTGCAACATATTTTTTGCAGTTCTCAGTCTCTAAGCTGCGATTGTACCGCCATCCATCCCTTGTATATATATCCATGTAACTTAAATAATCTCTGGATAGTGAAGGACGAAGGGCACACACTTGTTTACCTTCGTAGATGACAGATGACACAGTCCTCAGGCACTCGTCACCCCTGAGCGCTGTCCGGTTCCACGTTTCTTTCTCTACTACGGACTTCTCGAGAACATTTTCGACTTGCCACGCATTTTGAGTGCCACACATACACTATGCCCTTACAAACATCTATGTCTTTTTCGGGATTCGAGCCCGCGTTCATTGATACGAAATTCATCGGTACGAATCGAATAGGCCCGGGTTTCAATGGAACGTGCATGTTTGTCGGTGAATACTAGCAGTTGTTAACGGCGATAACTCATCAAAATGTTACAGTAACTCGTCTTGCTAACCGTTAAGCGTATTATAATAAACTGGAATTATCCTCCAAATTATTACACATACATAATTTTAATATGCTAATTTTTCAGTCTGTTATTTTTTATTACACTGATTAGATAAAGGCTATTCAATTCATAAAATTTCCCCTCCGTTGCCCTACTCATAATTAAAAAAAAGCATTTATGAAGGCTATTAAAGCCAACTTTGGCGACTGAAGTAATCTTAAGTATAGAATTAATTATACATTAAGATATTAATTTATTAAATCTTCCGCCAAAATATTTCAGTTTTTAAAATTCCTTCGTATCTGGCTACATATATTCTATTATACAGCAAAAGGGCTGACTACATAGAATTTTTTAGCGGTTTTTTTTTTTACCAATTCCCAGAAGTGCTGAATAGAGTCGAGCAAGGTTTATCTTGCAAAATGACTCTCTTAAGTGAATAGGACGCAACAGCGTTATGGTACAGCTAGCTGACAAGGAAAAAACGACGTGGCTATGACGCATGGTGCAGTCTTGGCAATTTAATCACCCGCAACCACATTATGGCATTCAAAACAAAATGCGTTAATATGCATGCAATGCGGAATCTAAGAGAAACAAAAAGCGTTCGCAAAATTAATCTGTAATTAGCTCCGCTGCGAAGCGAAATTTATTCTCAGAATCTTCGTGGAGACAGAAAAAAAAAATCTACATGAAAAATCAATTTAGCATAGGACTTTTCTGAAAAAGGAGGAAACAAAATCAAGCGTGAAGTTATATTTACTACGCGCATGGGAAAAATAAAGGCTTGGGCTTTAGTCTTCATTTCCTTTTACCCTCCAGAGAAAGGAAATGGCAGGCTATAAAAATAAATTTCGCGTTTTATTTGTTTATTAGTGGCCTTCTGATAAGCATTTTGAAGCGGTAATGATTTGTTGCTTCATGTGTGTACCTTGCAGCAACAACTAGAATAATGAATTGGATAACTTCGGAAAAAATAGCAGTTATGTGTTCATCATAATGAACCTGTTTGAATGAGAAACCTTTCACCAGATCCCCAATAAACAAAATTAAAACCGAATGCTGGAGTAGGTGACGGAAACGATTACCTCGCTTTTCTTTTCTTTTTTTTTTATCTTAATTTATGTTCGAATAAACAAGTCAATAGACTGTTAACTATTCCGTTGACTGAATATCTAATTAAGTTATCATGTTTGACAGAGTATAAAATTAGCACTCCTAGGTACTCTTTAACAGAAAACTATTTTGATTACTCAAGCTAAAATTAACTAAATTAAAAATTATCACGAACATAAACCTGAATGAAAGGTTTAATTTTAGAAACTTACGGACTTAAGATTTTAAGGAAGTTTTAAGGAACAAATATATGTTTTTTTCGGAAACATAAAATGCCATAAATGTATAACGATTAATTTCAAAATTCAACCTTAACCTTGAAAAGACTCAGTGTATTTCAAGACACATACGATTGACACTGCTCTTTCATGATCTGTAAATCTTTTAGCTAATTTTATGTTTATTTTCTATGCCATTGATTGCGTTTCTATTCATTGCATGGTTCGCTTAGATTACATTTCATAGTTTGTTTGTATGCTATGCTCATTCAAATTCACCGATTTTGAAATGACAACTTAAGAGTATGAAGCTTTTATGTGTGTTCCCATTTCCTTTAAGAGTAACTCACCGAAAGCTAGCTTTTGTGGAAATAATTGCTCTTGAATCAGGACCTGTTTTATTTCCCAAACTGCACCGCGTACTTTCTGATTGAAATTAGTGCCGAAAGCATTTGAATGTTGTTTTAGGTTGACGATTAATTCAGGCTAAGTGCAGACGTTTTGCATTTATTATTTGTGTTCACGAGATTTTATTTCCGCGCATGGGAATAAAATTGCTTCAGCTACATTCGTGCTGTTTTATAAGACTTGTTGGTCGACAAATGCAATGCTAATTTTGATTTCATCCACAGTTTTACTAATTACGCCTCTTTTACCTAAATTTTGTATAATTTTGAAAATGAGAGTTTTGAAAATCTTTTCATTCAAACGTACTTTCAAACATTTCTAAATTAGATTATGTTTTCAAAAACTAAAAACCAGACGAGAATTTGAAATTCGTTAATGAATAGAATGGAAAAGAATAAAGATGACCCTGATGGGTGGAATTTGTTCATAAATTCGTTTTAGAGATTAATTTTCTGAGAATTTTTTTTTCCATTTCCACATGGCATTCGAAATTTCTAATAAGGAAGCAGCTTTAAGTAAATCAATCAAATCACTGTTAATCATGTCTGTAGCAGCTGGTCTCTATTTGTTGTTACTGTCTACCACATGCCTTGGCTCAAATTTGATAAATGTTCTGATCTTTTAATAGAAACGATTTTTTTGCACAAGTAAAACTGATCTCTAATTAAAATTTAAATGCATATGTATTACGAATATGTATACATATTTTCAACAATGATCGAAGTTTTACAAAGAAGGGGAATCTGAGAATTTATTAGAAATATTAGAAACAATTATATTAGAATATTTCAAAATTTTCTACCTACTAAGATGCGTAAACGTCTCCAAATGCTTAACAAAGTTCAACAGCGAAATTCTGTAGGGATCAAAAATTTAAATTATCATCACTTCTCCTCTTTCCATTAATACCAGGAAGAATATTTTGAATTCTAATTAAAACAGTTTCTACATCGTTGGAATAAGACCGTAGTTCCAAAAGGAATGATATCGATGAAATTTTACTTATGAACGATATTATACTTACGATGTTATAATTAAAGTTACATACATACTTTATAGTAATTAAAATAATGTTATAAGGAATTAGGTCTTTCCCTGTTTTAATAAGTATCATATGTTTGTAATGGGTAACATTAATTAATTTAAAATAAATTAAATAATGCACTTTCAGCAACACACTTTTAACTATTAGGAATTTTCATAACAATATTTATGCAGCTTTTAAAGGTAGATAACAAATTTTCATGCGTTTCCGAATAAGAATACATTTGTTGCGAGAACTGCATTTTAATTTGAAAGAATACTTTATATAGAATCAATGCCTGATTATGTTAGGTTGGATTATTCGAATATCGCAAAACCACGAGATCTGTCTAAGAGGAGAAACGCATTCGTGGAGGATTTTTCTGAGGGTAACTAGCTCGCGTTCACGTTACACGTGGGGGAAACTCATAAAAATCAATCATGCAGACAGCTTGTTCGCTTGGAATGGAACTCAAACTAGGTCAAACTACCGGTATTCTTCGATCTCATCGCTCAGCCTTTGTGGTGCCTTTCAGAACTATACATTTGCTTTAATTTTATTTAAACAGATATGCAAAGGATTGCTTTTACATGAAGGACATTTACATGAGGACATGAAGTGTTTTTTTTTAATTAGGTGATATGAGCAGGGAAATAGAAGACTATTTGTGTATCAAAGAAAGGAAAAACAGCAAAATATGCTACTGTGAAAATTCCTTAAAAATGGAAGAATAAAGGAAAACTGAAATGGCAATTCCACCAACGTTAATGTATGTTATTTGTAAGGCATAGTGAGAACAAATAACCATACGACAACAATGACAAACGTTTTCAATATGTAACTATACCACATTTTATTCTATTAAAAATGTACCTTTGATTCCATCATATTCTAAGATTCCATATATTCTAAGAAGTATAGGATTTCATGGAATTAAAGCTTACACATAAACTTCAATCTCTGAAGAAACTCTTCAGCAGTTGGTATAATTTTGCGTCTTAAAGATTATCTTTTTCTATATATTTGTGAACAATAACTTGCACTTTTATAGAAAAATCTAAATTTCAATTGCAGATCAAAATAGCTAACATTTTAAGTGGTATTTGGAAAACATGCACAGAAAATATTACTGCCATAACAAATATCATAATTAGATTTATATTTCCTAATTCAAAACAAATTTCCTAGTAATAACTACATTTTTAATGGAAATACAATTTCTCGAGCTGTAACAGTATTCTGCATACATTTGCTTTAATTTTATTCAAATAAATATGAAAAGGATTGCTTTTATCATTAGCAAAATTATGTAAGCGAAACATGAAATTGTCAAAATATAAATGGTCTGGAACAAGATTAAAAAAAAAAAAGTAGCAATTTGTTTCAATCTTTACCTGCTTTAAATTTATGACTAAGCCTTTTTTGAAACAAATAATGACTTTTAAACGAGGTAATTATTTTCTAGATATATTTCTTCAAATTATCAAACAGCTGGTCCCTTAAGACAAAGTGTCGCAAGATACTTTATTGAACTATCATTATTCTGTTTGAAGTTCCTAGTTGTATTTTGACTAATGCTTCAATGAATGTTGGACAATGTAATTACATCTCAGTAATTGTTGTTATAAATTTGAGTAAATATTTCTGTCTTCTCTTAGTAAGTTTAATGGCAACAAAGTGTGAAGAAGCTAGACAGTACAGTTTCAGAGGAATATTTTATATTTCATTGATGTGAAACTGAGAGGGTTTAAAAAATAGTAATATACGTATTGTGGCTATTGTTTGGAATTTCAAAGTTTAATAGTGCTCGAAATATGTTTTACAAAGGATACTGGAACAAAAATCTAGAACAAGTAGGGTAAGAATTAATTTATTATTTTTAAATTTATAATTAGAAAACGTCACATATCACTCACAAGTTGAACAACTATTCTTTCATTTCATATATTACTGATGTTTCTAATTTCAAAAATAAAATCAAGTGAATTGAGTCGGCAATACACTTGCGTAATACACTTTGAATTTATTGCGTTGCTATTGTTAATAATCTACGCAAATTTACGGCGTTAATAAAGTGGATGTCTTGTTACCGTATGACTAAAATCGGGGTGAAAACAACTGGTTGATTTATGCGAGGTTATTTATAATTCCGTAAAATATTACAAAAATCCATAAAATTAATTAATCGATTAATAAAAATTTAAGTAATCGATGCCAAACTTTACTTAAATCCAAGATTACTTTTCCCAAATTTCACAAATGCTATTTACCTTTCGTAATATGGTAGACATATAATTTATGCGATAAACGGTTTCATCCAGCACCTGCGCAGATATCACGATCGACAATAGCCATATTATTAGTGATATGGATGTGAAAATACTAGGGATTAGCGGTGAGTGGGGACGTATAGACGTATCCTTCACAAACCTCCATAAAAAAAAAATCCTCCAGAAAATGTTACGTGAGATTAAATCCGAAGAAGGGGGTGGTCACATCATTACCTCGTCTTGCCCAACCTGTTCACTTTAGTAGTGAATTTGGATTGTGTTACTCTCGCAAAGAGTCTCTATTTTTGTAGTAAATTTTGAGTGAAATATTCTCGTAAGTGGTCTTTACCACGAAGACAACTACAGTATTGAAAGTAGTCAGACTGTTGTTAGTTTACATTCACCTACGACATCAGCCAGCTTCCCAGTCTGCCCAAATAAAGCTTACCGCTCGCACTTAGATCAGGTATGACCCGTGAGTCACCGAGTGATTCATTTCATAATTTCAAGTGACCTACTTGAGTTCCGAAAATAAAGTGCAATACACAAAAATAAATTATAATAGACAAATATGAAACGAACACTTGAAGAACATATAAATATAAACTGAAAATACATAATAACAATAAGATTTCTGTTTAATTACAAGTTGCAGCTACGAATATGCACTTTTAAAAACTGCAACATAATTTTAATGAGAAATCTACAAGTTTGGTTATGCCGATTTGTAATACATAATTCCAAAATATCCGCTTCGTCGTTTTGTCCGTATTCGGTTCATCGTATAAATTTGTTTTGGTTTGGTTTACGTGATTATGGCAAAGCCTCGAAGGGTATCTGTCTAAGGGAAGGAATGCCTTCGTGGAGGAATTTCTGGGAAGAACTGGCTCGTATACACGTTTCACATGGGGAAAACTACGAAAACGCCCATGCAGACAGCCCTTTCGCGGGATTCGAACTTCGGACCTAACTACTAGTGAGCCTCATCTTATGAATACGAACAAAAATTTTCACACACGAAATTTATTTTAAGCAGGCACAGGAACAGCTTAACTACGGAAAAATCAGATATTTGTATTTGTCTTAAAAGGGCAAGTTATAATCCAGACTTGACGTCACAAGTTCAAGATTAGGGACGCCATTGATATTGAATAGAAAAATAAAGTTCACTCAGTTATTTTTTTCTTATAATAACTATAATTATAATTTTAATTCTCATGTTTAAAGCATATCGTAACTATTTTCTCGTTAAAATCTATCTTGTTATTCACCAAAAAAGCCTTTTTAAGTCAAAATACTACTGATCCGAAACGTCTTCAATATACACGTTTTGGTTGATTTTGACGCGCAACCAAAAAAGGTCGCCGACGCCTGATTTAGATGTTTGATGTACCAGCAAAGAGGGACGGACTCATGCTGCGTTTAATACATACATGTATATATATTAAATATACCTTAATAGTTATTTTATTTAATAATACGCATTTTTTTATTTTAATTTCACAGTAAATGAAATGAGAATAATTAATACGATTGTCCAATAAAAGATACTTCAAATTTAACTGGTAAAAAATACTACACCCAAAAATTAACCCCAGGCCGCCCAGAAGGTATAGTGATTAGGGGAGCCGGCTACGATACCAAAGGGCCTGGGCTCGAATCCCGGTGAAGGCATGGCTATAACTGTCCGTCCTATCACAGGAGGCAAAGGTGGCGCACCTATTAGGTGCCTCCATAATAAAGTGACCACCACTTCTGGCCTTAGTAGTGGCTAAGCCGAAGTCGGATGAGGGCCCGCCATTGGGACAAAAGAAAATTAACCCAGAAAAAGTTTGTTAAATTGTACTGAAAATCGCGAATATATAGCCTTCGACACTAAATGAAAGATAGAGTAATTAATTTAACATGCTATCAAAAAGTGAAAAGATGAGAATTTGCGAATTAAAGGCCATCCTGTGTAACAGAAAGTGTTACCATACCATCGCGTTAATGCATATTCATGTAGAATAAAGATACATTAAAATTAATTATCTTTTCGCCAGAAAATACCTTTCTATTCTCCATACTACTTAAAATAATGATTTCAAATTAATATGCTGCTAAGTTTTTCGCCTCATAGTATAATACTGACGTTGTCGAGCAAAATACTTCTTTTAAAAAAAATTTAAAAAAATTAATTTTAATTAAAAGAATATTGTTTTTGCAAGACCTTATTGGAATAATAACCACAAACAGCATATATTTTCGTATGATTAAATGCGTTAAAAGTATATCTAATATTTTTATTCATATTTAAATGAAAACGGATGAAACCAACGTAACAGCATCCTGATGTTATTAAATTTATGAGTTTTAAAAATCATGATCTTTCTACAAAAATATAAGAGTCTTCAAAAGAAATATTTTGCTAGGCTGATTATCATGCCTAAAAAATCAAACCTTAGCAAACATTTGAGATATCCTAAAGTAAAATAAACAACTGTTTGCGAAATTTATCGACTAAGTGAAAAAGCTTTAATGACAGGATACAAAAAACTTTGCAGAAGGTTTAAGGAGGAAAAAAACTGCAAAATCTGTGCTAAGTTTAAAAGAATTAAATCTCGAAGGTACGCAAAAAGTAAACTAATAAGCATTTTACAGACAGACAATTTAATTTCAAATTTTGAAGTTGGAGGAGAAAAATTTTAGGAAAATGCTGTTTATTAAAATAAAGGATAGGAAATGTTATGGTCTTAAAGATAAAGTTTTTTGAAGAAGAATTTATTTTCACTTTTCGCCAGAGGCAAATAGTAAATTTATCTAGCCTTAATACTTAACGTTATGCCTTAATAAATGTTGAGCATCCTCTATGGCATACTGCAGATATTTATCTACATTAAAAGAAGAAAGCATTCTCTTCTGAGTCGTTCAAATCTATCATTAATATTTTTTGACGGATGGTACTTAATCGATTGGCAGCAAAGAAAGCATTTCGTGTGATTACAGAAGAGAAGAAATTTCCTATGCAAAGTAAAAAAAGAAATTTGGAACGAAAGTAAAGAAATATGGAACGAAAGTAAAGCAATGGTTTAAAGTGTGTTCCAAGCATATTATTTGATGTGAAGCAATATTTATTAAAACACGCATTACTTATCCAGCCTTCTTCTTTTCAATAATTAGCAACTTTTTTTCCTTCTTTAAGTTTCTCCTATGTACTCAGATTTTATTGTTACTGAATTTTATCAAACTATTTCTTAAGAAGAACGATTTTTTTAGTGATACACTAAACTAGGTTTCGTATATGTACACTGCTCAGGATAAAAAAAAAAGTGGGACAGTTCTGTATTTCCCGTTCTACAGGGCTGATTGACGAAATTCAAATTGCTTTTTTCTCGAAACCGCGACTTAGGATATGTATTAGATTTATATATATCATTGTTCTAATATAGGTATTTTGACTCAAAAATCGGAATTTTTTTGAAATGACAAAATAAAGAAAATGAGAAAAATTAATGTCAAATGAAATGAAAAAACGAAAAAATGAAAAAAAATTAATGTCAATTTTTTTCCATATTTCGAATGTACGACGCAAATTATGCCAAACTGCCAAATTTTGTAAAAATCGCACGAATAGTTTTTAAAAAATTAGCTCTCAAAATTTTAGCTCCTCAGTGTTAATTTGGTATATATTTATCATTATCTCTTTTTTTTATTAAACTTACTTGATTCCTTCTTCCAGAATTCGAAATGATGATGATTTTATGATTCATTTTAAAATTTATATATTAAAACATTTTTTTTATAAATTTTTCGAAAACATTTTTGAATTATAACCTATAAAATTTTTACCATCATTTAAAGTAGGTATATTTCAAAGCATACTTGAAAATTTCTTTGTTTAAAATTTCTTAAGATATGCGCAAATTTATATGTTGGTTCGTTTTGAAATTTGGCATAAGCGATAATAACGCCAAATGTGATTTTCTCCCTTTGTGAAAATAATTTGAAATTAGGAACGATGACCATTTTTCCGTCCGTGTACAAAGAAAGAAATGAAATTAAAATAGGTTATTATAAATTAAGAAATTCGCATTCTTGACGCAAACTGAAAAAAAATGCGCCAAGATAAGTTTTTAAATTTCTCACAAAATTTACAATGTTGGCATAATTTAATAAGGCATAATTTGAGTCGTAGAATCAAAATATGGAAAAACATGGTATGTTTTTTCAGAAAAAGTTAACAGAACAATGCTATATATAAATATAATACCTATCCTAAGTCAAAATATCGAGACATGAAAAACGCAAGTTAAATTTCGTCAATCGGGCCAGTAGAACGGGAGGTATAGAACTTTTTTTTTCCTTTTTACGCAATATATACTGTGTAAATGGCATGATGGCTGAGGAAGAATAATCCAATCTAAAAGCCAATGTCTGTGTCCGAAATTCTTCTCAAGAGACTGCATTGCCAATTAGAGTCCAGTTAAATTTTGCAGCAATGGAGTAATAAACGATCAAGAGATTTGAAAAGACTGACTTTCGAGAAAGTAATTGGTACCTAACAAGTGAAGTGTACACTAAGCAACCTTTGATTGACAGAAACCAAATAATCATGCGACCATTGCACATCAGACAAGGGATGATGAAATAATTTGTTACAACTTTGGAAAACGAAGATTAATACTTTACTTATTTGTCCAGTCAATTCTGCGAATTCAACGCGGAAAGCAAACAGTAAGAAATTTTGGTTTTTGTCATATACGATATTTTATAAAAAATTTCCATTTCATAAAATCAGTAAACACAGTTAAGTCCCACGTTTAGTCTTCGTTTGTTTCAGTTGTAAAAAATGTTCTATGGACAAGTAAATTTCGGAAATATCATCAGTTAGCAAAGGATATGCTTTTCAGTTTCAACAAGTTTGGTTTATTTGAGAATTAAGGACAATTATTTACACTGCAGTAATTTAACGTTTTTTAATAAGCACTCGTGATTTAAAGAAGAATAATGAGGGTTCATCAAAACAGAAAAATCAGCCAGATACCAGAAAAGATAGGATATGACGGTAGATTACTTCTACTTAAAAGTGAGATTGTCAGAAAATCTAGATCTACGAAATGAGCTAAAAGATGCTTTTATACGCTTAATAATTCATTAATTTTATTTGAGATTGAAGTTGAAATAGCATTAAGTATATTTGACGTTTAGTTATATCAAAATTTAATTTGTGTATGATTACTTTACTTTATGTTTAAAACAAATGATAATTACAACATGTTTAAAATATGTTAAAATAATTAATAATTTATTTTAAGGATTCTTATCTTTCATTAAAGGTATAAAAATTTAAATTTCATTTCATTATTAAATTTTAAATAATACAGTGTTGTGCTAATGTTATTATGCATTAATAGTATCCGTATTGATATTTCATGCACATGTTGAGACCAGTTGATATATGAAATGGCTGTCCTGCACCTCTAAAACTACAGAAGATAAAGCAATGGCGATGCCATTTTCTTAAATTAAAGCCACAAATATGTCCAAATATAAATATATTTTTTTTAAATACCAAAGTAGGTTTATACTGTTCCCACTATCAGTAGCTAATATAGTTACTCTTGCCTCGTAAAAGCAGAAATTATGCCATTATTACATAAAATTACAAGGTTTCTTAAACAAGATTCGAAATGGTACAGCTTTGATTGCACAGGCGAACTATTGGACTGCAAAGAGTAATATTTAACACACTTTTATTTTTTCAAACCTTCCTTACTGAAGCGAGTAATAGAGTAACTCAATCAATTTATATTTGAAGGAATTGGAATGAATTGTATGGTGTGCTTTGATATCTTATTGCAATTTAAATGAAATCCTTTTCATCGCCCTGTATTCACTTCTAATTTACTTATTATAAAAAAATGGCGAATTTACTTTTCTTCAATCTAATGAGAAAAAAAGCATAAAAATCATTTTTAATTTTTTAAAAGGTATTTGATTTTAAAGGGAATTTAATTTGAATGGGAATTCATAATTGTTTAAAAGATAATTTATTTTTAAAAATATGGACATCTGCTAAGAAACTACGAAAGATCTTAAATACAAAAACAGTGTTAAAATGCTTAATCAAATGTGAATTCTGCTTCAGAATTAACATTCTCAATGCAGCCTTGATTGATCAAGTAAGATTCCTTGTAGCAAAGTCTGTGTTTATGCGGGACGTAGAAATAATATTTATACAATGTTTTCATTTTTTAGTAATATATGGGGTTTAACAAATGTACCTAGACTTTTTTTTTTTTGAGGACAGTGAATTGCACTGCTTGTTTTTATTTTTTTTTAATGTTCTAAAAACCTATTTAATAAATCCACATCTTGGTTCATTTTTACAACTGTTACAAGTGCTCTCCTTTTTTATAGGTAAGATTAGGGCCGTTCCTAATGGGGGTACAGCGCGTAAAAGCACGCTGGCGGCGAAAATCGGGAGCGGCCGGACTCTCGCGATACCACCACTAAATATTTTAAATTCAATAAATAAATTCTTTAAATTCAATCAATCAATATTAAAACTTAAATGACATTATAAGTACTTGTCATATGTAAGTACTTTTTATACAGTCTGGCACATGTAAGTACTTAGTATGAAATAAATAAAAATTTTATTAATGATTGATTTTTTTTTTAATTTGGGGGCGGTAATCTCAGGGAAAAGTACGCTAGCAACCAATGGCCTAGGAACAGCCCTGTTTAAGATGATACTGCAAAGTAATACTCGTTAAAAACGACTAACCTTTATGCTAATTACATGATATAAACCCTGCCGAGTCATTTCATTAACTTATTTATTTTTAGAATTTTCTTTAAATAGGAATCTTTATTTAAAAATTACTGTTAAATTATTTAAACTACTGTCTTCTTTTTAAACGAAATCGTGTCATTCAATTCCCAGTTTTATGTACTGGCACTACACAAAGGAACACACAGGAGGAATATGATTACTTCCTAACTACTCCCCTCCCCCCACACTAGAAGGGGATACCAAGTGTACCAAATCATTTTAGTTCGGGAGAAACTACAAGGTCATTACACTTTTTGAAGCAGAATATTTTGGAAAATCAACTGCTACTTCATTGAGAACCCACCTTGAGCTTCCACTTTCTGGATATCCCTGACCACTTCATCACAAAATTACATGACTCGAATACTTTTAATTTTTTACAAGATGAAAACAGTATAAACGACATCAGAAATTCTAAGTTGAACATTTTTGTTGGCGTACATAACTATTATTGCCACAGAGTAAAAAATTATTCCGCAGCTTAATGGCATTCCAACAAAATTTAAGCAGTCATCATCATCCTATAGCATTATTTTTGCTCTAGCAATTTAAATTAACTTAGCAACACTTGTATTAGATTTTTTAAAGTTTTAACAGTAACACCTTAAGCATTTTATTTTACAATAAAACTCATAATATAACGTAAGGAAAATTGTTTACATCCACAAAATTTAACAGATTCATCACGAAAGTGTTCAGCAACTATAATAATAAAAACATACTTTAATTAGTCAAATTCTCTAGTTATTGCTTAAAACGCATGTTATAATTAATAACATTTACTGCTAATTGATGATAACAGCAACTAATTCACGCACTTCTAGTTTTCCTTTATGTAGCATCATATGTTAAAAAATAAAGTAACTTTCTATAAAAAAATGTGATAATAGGTTATAATATACATTAAATAAATTAAGCTTGAAATAAACTTAATGAGTTACGATGTAAAATCACTTTAACAAGCCCTTGAAGGACTAATTTTATGTAAATGTGTAATTAATCTTTCAACGAAAATTTAATTATATCGAAAGAGTATGAAGTACTCTTAAGATTAATTAGTAGATGTAAAATTACACCCTAAGGAAAAAGCAATTAAAAGTTTTCAAAAAATAATTTTTTAATAAAGTATTACTCTTAGAATTTTTTTTACTTCAGGTTATATACTTTAAAAGGAAGTTAAATGTATTAAACAGTTAAAGATTAAAGGTTATCTTTTTATTATCTTAAGTTAGTAAAGATTACCTTAAGTTAAAGATTATCTTTTAACTTACAAATTTAATAATGCGTTGGCCTAGACCTACATAATTTAATTCTATGTAAAATACCTGTAATTTTATTCAGTTTTCCCTTTAATTAATTTATATATTATCTTGATTGTCTTTAAATTATACGGAAAGTAGACTTATTTAAGGTGACAATGTTAGCTTGAGGTAAATTAAAGCTTAAACTTCAGTTTGCTCCAAAAACAGCCTGGGAAAAAAGAGAATAATTTTCTCTTTTATTTTAGAATATGTGACATTTTTTAACTTCGGAACCAGCAAACTTCAAATTTATATTTTAATGGAAAATTTCAAAACAAAATATAAATATATTTCCTAGCAGTGGAAAATAAAAAGCATGACGGTAAAAGATGTCAGAAATAAAATTTGATTTTGGTGTGCCAGTTCTGAAATTCAGAGAAAAATATATTTTTGTATGTCAAAAGTTCTCAAACTTTCCTTTTCTTGAAGTTAGAATAAGATACATTTTATAGAATGCGCAGTTAACAGCACACCTGATCTTTTATAGCTTCCTCATAACTTCATCAAGCGTAATTTATGTTCCTTAAAATCTTTCTCAAAGGATTCTGAATCAGATCCTTCTGTAAGAAATATTTAACTAATTATGACAAGACAGAGAAGGAGTAAAAGGCAGGCCTATCGAATTTCGACAAGAGCGCAAATAAGTTTTCATGTGTTCTATTCTGAAAAAATCTAATCTGCATATCATGCCTCAACAGTCAGTCTTTAAATTAGAAAGAATGCAAGAAATTATCACATTTTACCGAACGTGTTCTCGCGTATGTTAAATGTATAAACGAATAATTACTTGTTTGATTACTTGGCACCATACTGAGATTAAAATGATGTTTTATAAAATCAAATGTCTTTTCATTTCATATAAAACATAACAAACCCTATCCGAACCAACTGACTGTCTATGCGCAGCTGTCTACCAGACGATCTTGCCACTCACACGCCATCGCACATGCGCATGGAGCTTTGACGTCCCAAAAAATTTCGCTATTTTTGACGCGCTATTATGCGTATACCCTTTGTCCAAGTAAAAAAAAAAAATTTTTCTTGCTATGTGCTCGTTCTTTATTTAATGATGTATTTAAATTGATTATCGCATTTGTAGTTTTGTGCATAGTTAAGATATAAGGTTCGCGCACACCTCAAATAGTGTCTTAATTTTTGCTTTCCCACCAGACCATTACAGAGGAACGTAATCTTGCGTTAAAAATACTTCGCAAGCAGCATTAACCAAATCTTACAATAATAATTTATTAACACTTGTGTAACACTATCACCGCAATGAATGGAAATATTTATTACGGAAATATATTTTATATGAAACATAAAATATACTAACTGTTAAATTTAATCAAAAATTAATCAGAAAATGTGAGTCATTAAGCATTTATTAAAAAAGGCTGTTTTAATCGTTAAAGTTGTGAACAAATACTTCTATCGAATAAAATATGAATAATTTACTTCACTGTTCTATATATCCTTCTTATCCATTTTGCCGACTAATGTACTCCGTTTAGTAATCATACAAAATGCCATAAACACTGAAACAGATTTTGCTGCACACTTTAGGTAATTATTTCATCGTGCTTGCAATGTTCAAAACTATTATTTATGTTTTTTTTAATAACGCGCTAGCAATATTTAACAATAAGGATAACTCGTAACTTCCTTGTATTTTTATTTTTAATACATCGAAAGAAAATTAGATGAATAATATATTACAAATATCTTATGTAGTATGTAATGCAAAATATGTTAGCTAATTATACAAAACTGATTGTTCCAAAATTTACATTGCAATTAAGCTCAATATTGTAAAATTGCATTTTGTCGTTTTTACACTAAAAATAGCTTTGTAACCACGAAAGTTTTCTTTAGGTGTGTGTGCGTATTGCTCAAAGTTAAACTATATTGCAATGCTAAAATGAGAAAATTTCCTTATGCTAAATTTTATGCCTATGGTCACTGACTTTAGAATTTTTGGTTTCGAAAAGTACCTTTTATGTAAATAATGGGATAAGAACAACTCTTTGTATTGCAAGGTCATTAGGGCTTTTTTGAAGCAGAAAACGTGAATAATATGCAATGCCCTTTACGGGACTCGAACCTGGACTTCTCTAATACGCGCCGAGTGTGCTACCTTTACACCACGAAGGCATGTTATAAGGAGAGAGAAAATAACTTATATGTTCCCCATTTTAAACGCTGACTACGTATTAGGGTACCCTATCGCCAAATCCGGGTAGTAACGAATTATTATCCCCCCACCTTTTAGTTCGGGGGCCCTTGTAGAGTCATTACATTTCTTTTGGTTATTTTCAATGAGACATGAAAAATTATCAGTGCCTGCCCTCGAAGGGACTTGAAACTGGACCTCTCTAACACGCGCCGACTATGCTACCTTTACACCACGGAGACTTGCTGGGAGGAGGGAGAAAATACCTTATAGTATAATTAAGTAAAACAGGAATTCTTTGTGAGTTACAATAAATAGACCATTAGAAAAACAAATGTAATATTAGCATTTATAATATATAAAAAGTTATTAATAGTATCGACCATAACAATTTGATTAGAGTTTCAAACAATAACAGCCTTCGTCAAAAATTGTTTTCCTCATGCTAATTCTCGAAAAGTATTCGCGGCTTATACATCATGATCAAAGTGAAAAGCAAGAGAGAAGACTACTCAATTCTCATCGTTGTATAGAAATTGTATCAAGCTAGTTGCAAAGTCTAGATAGCTAGTTAAGTTTATGTTGTTTGTCGATGTACCGCTCAGCAGAAACTCACGTCTTTAAAATTGGTAGTTACCTTAAGAAAGCAGGAGGTTAAATTCTTTACAAATGAAATGTAGCTAACGAATAACATTGTAATGTGCTAACAGTTTTATTCACAAGGAAATGTATTTTTTCCTTTGCGAGAAGATACGAGAAAAGCGGAGTTACTTAATTTAAAATTTACTATCCATTTTTACTTTAGAACAAACTACTGTATCACTTGCCTGGATCTTTCAGCAGTTCCTGGGAACTTCAGCTCAAAATTACCCGAAAGTAGTCAAATACATTTAAGGTACTGTACAAAAGAGAACGGTCCATAGGAACTGCTATAATAAGAATAAACCTGCATTGCTTTTACTAGATCAAGAGATATAAAATGACATAAAATGGTTCAACCATAAAATTTCCGATGTAACGTATACATCCCTTGAGATTGAATATTACCAAGTTGTTCAAGTGCGTATAAATCCGGTTCTGAGCGGTTTTAATTACGGCCGGGCGATGAGAATTATTGTCCCACTCTAGATTTACAAGTCATGGTCGCAGTTAGCAATAAAGTTTTATACGTAGCTTTTATAACCTCTCTGACGCTCATGCCATGAGCCTTGCAAAGGCGACTTTACGACTTCACTTCGTTCCCCGTTTGGAGATGGAATAGTTTTTTAATGACTTTTCTGTGTGCATTGTTGTCATTGCACTCTAAAGAGAACTTAATATAAACTAAGACGAAGCGCATTTTGAAAGGAGATTGTGTTATTAAGAATGTTAGAAGGTGATTTGGATGGAAGAGCTTTCGAATAATTAAATTCCAAGTTTTTCAGCTAGCTAGAAAGTTTAGGGGTTTGGTTAAGGACATAACATGATCAATATATTCAGAAAAAAATATTTGTTTAAAATAGTCTAGCAAGTTTAAAGGGAACAGCCTTAAACTTGTCTAAAACTCACATGCTTACAATAATAGGCACTAGAGAATTTAAATATGAATCGAAATTTTGGGCTTTTTTCAGGCGGTGATCTCTGTGGCACAGTTTAATGACATCGGACATTTTGACAGTCATATGTTACCTACTACTTAATGACAGCCAGATCTTGTTATTCTAATGCGGCGCTTATGAGAATGACGAATAACTGGAAAGTGCTACTGTCTGTGAAATAAAATGTTATCATTAAGTTTTTAGTGGGGTTAAATAATCTGAAATTCTTAAATTTTGACCAGGTTTTGAAAACACACAGAACAGTGTATGTTATGTACAGGAGGACAGAAGATATGTCCATTACAGTCTGTATGAAAGAAATAGTGTTTACCAGTGGATAAAACAACTTCCATACTGGGAACGTTTCATTGCAAAGCGAATAGATGAATTCGAAAAAAGACATGCTTTGCAACTCCACTCTTTTTCAGTTACATTTATCGCGGTCAAATTCGAATATAAAAATGTATAAATATTTCTACATCAAATATCGCAAATTCAAGTAATAAGTTGATATTTAAGGATTTTTTCAACAGCATTAAACAAATACATTCAAAACTGCTCGCTTCTCAAGGTGGTGACGGCTTGTTTTATCGAAAAAATCAAAGCAAGATAGGAAAGAATGGATGAAGGAGTTGCTGAACGAAAACCACGAAAATTTCCATTCAGTCATCTCCTTCGTCGAGATTCAAACCCAGGTAGAAATTCTATTCCAAGACAATGAAGAAGTCTCCGTTATGCATTGAGAAAACAAAAGTAAGAAATCATTATTCATACGACCAATTTCTGGAAGTATCATTGTTTTCTCATAGTTAAAGTTTACATATCTATAAATTATTCGTTTTTTAAATGAGTGACTGTGTCAAATGATTTAAAATGTGAATAATATTAATTATGTTTTACTATGACTAATGATAATCGAATGGTTAAGCGACCGCCCTGAATCAGATTTTTCAGCTAAAGGTATTTTACAATTCAAACAGTAAACGTGTCTCATGCCTATGGCGGGAAAAATCATTCAAATGCTTGGCAAATCGCATACGTTAATACATAAAAGTATTATAAAATTTTTCAGAAATTAATACTTATATTAATTATTCTTAACATAGGTTTTACGATGATTATAATCTTAAAGTAGTGCGATAATATTACATGTTATATTCAGGAAAGTAGACGGAATAAAACGCAGTTGTAGTAGTTTACATCGCTTTAGGTCAAGAGATATGCGAATTAAAATATCGTGCCATATTTCTGTTCAGGCGAATGAAAGAGACTGAGATAGAACTGGATCTGTAATGTGAGTTAACGTTTACGAATATTACTAGCATTGGATGTAGGAGTTAAATCTGACGCGCACGAAATAATGGAAGAAAATGGGAAAGGAAATGAAACGTGTCTATTAACTGCGACTGAAGTACGAAAGCAGTATCTGCTAGTGAGCTAACAGAAAAAATTCCTGCGCAAGATTAAAAAAAAAGATACAAGTACAATAAAAGATGCAATAAGTATTATTTATTACATTATTGAACATTATTACATTATTGAACGCAGAGACAGAACGTAACCAAGGATGTCGCCTGCTATGTTCTGTGTTGTGTACTTCATGGTAAGTTCCTAAACTACCGATTGTTGTAGTCAAAGGAAGAGTCTTTAAATTATAGATTGTTTAAAAATTTCCAAAGACTCTGGTCTCATCAGAATGCTGTCGAAAGATGAATGCGCATACTGAACTGTTCTGTAATGATCAAGGTCTTTTAATATCCAGATGATTTCACACGACTGCTTAAGAAAGAATTGATGGGCAGATCTATTGATAGAGAGAATACAGCTTAGAATAAATCGCGGGATCTCTTTATTCGTCCAGCGGAAGTGACATAAAGGGATACTAAGTTGCATAGCTCCTAAACTAAGCAATTTTATCAAAACAATTAATTCCTACGGCATATTGTTTCTTCTAACCTCCGTAATATCCCATGTAACGTTGTTTCACTCTTCTAGAACATCCTGTCTAGAAAAAACAGGATCTTAAAGAGGAAGAAATAGTTATATATCTTATGGATGAGCTTTTCATTCACTTAATAGGAAGTGCTCGACAGCTGCAATGATTATTCTCGGTTCTCTGTTTTCCGAAAAAACTAAAAAAGACATCTCTGATTAAAATAAAGGGTCTCATATCTCACAGAAATTAACAAATCATTCATATAATGCCTCTGAACAGTTTTCATACATGAGGGATCAAATAATATTTAAAAATTAGATTTACGGCATGCAACATATAGGCACTTCTTTTATTGTTATGGATGTGCTTAATTACACCAAACATTCGAAGGCTAACTGCCTAAGAGAAGAGATGGCTATCGAATGAAAACTATCTCATATTTCCGTTACATATGGGGAAGAATCACGAAATATCTGTCCAAATATTCTTCCGCAATACAAACACAGGTCGAACTACCAGTGTTCAGCAATCGTATCTATTCGGCCGTTGGTTATTCGTGCTGCGCTGCGTTTGGGAGTGATGAAGAAAGCTATTCTGCTGATTGCATAACCAAACTTATAAAACAACCGATTCCTTAAATAATTCAATGGTTGTGGCTCCATTGATGCAAATCTCTGGAAATGGTTTCAGAAAGATATATCAGCATTTTATTGTAAATCTGGATATTTTACTTGCCGAGTGTATTTTGAAGACGAGTGTATTTTGAAAAATTTCGTACACTCTTCAACTGGAAGCATTTTAAGTGCTAAACCTGATTAGCCAACTTACATTCAACCACATCTTCATTCCTATGAATTTAAAGCACAAGCAGTATATTTCGCTTAGTATAATTAGGTACAAGTTTATTAGCTGTTGAGCACATTCCAACAATGTCATTAAATTATTTTTTAACAACATCCTTTTCTTTCAGTTGCAGAAGAATCTTCGTGAAATAAATGTATAAATTAAGTCTCCCTAATTGAATTAACAGAATGATGTTCATTAATTACTAACGCACCTTCACATCGAATTTCTTTTCAATTCATAGTTATTCCCTCAGGCAGAAGCATAAAGGCGAAATTTATTGCCTTTTCTTCTATCTGTCTTTCTAGAAATTTTATAAACGTAAATAAATCGAACGCAGTTTCTTATTTAATTATCACATTGAATCAAAAACCATGAATAAAAGCAGACAAATTGAAATCAAAAACGCAAATCTTGCATTAAAATGAACAAGTTCACTGACTAGCGAATATGTCGAGAAAACTATAGTAACAAATATGAATAATATCG